>PVHP010004284.1:0-72091 GCA_004024765.1 Zapus hudsonius
AGCTCTGACATTATCAGAATATTCTCAATGTGAAATGAAATTTAGAAATAATTGGCCCTGAAGGAGATAAAAATTTAAATTAATAAGAGGTAAAGAGTCTATTAACAGAAACATGAATGTGACTTATTTGTATGCTGGGCTGGAGTTGCCAATGTTATAAGCCTCAGAAGAAAGCAAGAGGAATGCACTTTATTATCGATCACAGCTATTCGTAGGTTAATATTAAAATCAGAAGTAGGCTTTAGGGCATAAGTGAAAATGTATAGAAACAAGAATATTATTCATTGAACTAACGATTAATAACATGGAAATGTGCCCACGTTCATAAATGTACCCTAATTTCTGTCAACTCAAAGGCCTAGATAAAGCTTGCAATGATTGATGGCAAGAATGGAGATAGACAAAAATTCAAAATATTGATAGATACCTTTCAAAAGATAGTGTCTGAGAAACTGCCATGTGTCTTCCGTCACTTACAGTGCTTTTACACTTTCATCATGTTGGTACGATTTACCTCATCACAGCAGGCTTTCTGCCAATTGCTTAAGACTAAGAAAACAATTAAAAAATTGCACAGAAAATACGTGGAGTGACTTGTCACGATTCTGTCTTACCTGTTCAGCCCCTTCAATGTCTTTTGCATGTTTAAAATGTCACGCATCTTATACAAAAACCACTTGTCAATGGATGTGAGCTTCACGATTTCATCAAGAGGCATGTTGTCTTCCAAGGCCTGCCAGAAAGAGAGGAGATGCTTTCTTCCACAACCATTTTCTAAATGTCTTATTTGGTTGGAAACAAAGAAGTCATTCTTTTCCATGGCATGTAGAGAGCCTGAGGCTATCCAGTGAGATGCGAAACATGAAACTGAATCACTGATGCTCCTTGCAATCAACCTAAGGATGCCTCCCGCTCCATCCACACATGGTATGTGAGAAGCTACGGCCCCTGAGCTGCCAGAGTGAGTACAGAGGCTCTGACTCCTCTTGTTTATTTGATCAGGTTATTAATTATACATATTCTAAATTTTGTGCAGGTAAATTCAAATGGGAAGAAAATAGAGAACTAAATATAATGACTTTAGGTTGTGCTGTGTGATGGTCAGCCCTCACTACAAACCAGTGTCCTCATTTCATTCTGCATTCACACAACTGTCTATGAGAAGCCAGGCTGGCTTGGCATTATATCTCTAAAATGTTTCCCCAATGATGATTTCTACTAGAAAATTATACCAAATTAGTTACTATGATTTTTGTACTAAGAACAGATTTTTATGAGATTCAAAACAATTTCAATAACTTGTGTTTAATAGGCAGCTCAACCTTTCTCTTGAGCTTACTTTAACAATTTCTCAAAAATAAAATTATGGCTGATTAGGCTGAGTATAGGATGCACCCGATAAAGGGATAAATTCTCAAAACTAAAGCATTCATACTCAAAAGTCTATTATTTATTGATATATACAATACAAATATACCCAGTGAAGAGTAATAATCATAATATTTCAAAACTATTTTAAAATTACTTTCTATATTTTAACACTATTAAAAATCTATATAACTTAAAAAAAACTGTAATTAACTAGTACCTCAACTGTCATATGCCAGCCAAAAGGTTTAGTTTTCTTAAAGCATTACATATTTCTAGTATCGGAGACCACAATTTTTTTGAAATATAACAATACTCAAAATTCAATTAACTACACTATGATGACCTCTAATGAGAACATTCAAAGTCATGTTCATTTTCAACTTTATTTTATTAAATTTTTTCCAAAAATCATGGTCATATCTCCAAGGACTATAATCGGTCCTATTTCCTTAAGTGATTATAGACAGTGTTAGCTGTCAACCTTCAACAGTGTAAGGTGGATAGACCTTAAGTTACTCAAGCATTTTTACAGATCCAACGAGGTTTACATCCAATTACACACAATAAAGGGCACCTAAAATCCAGAAGCCATTATTTCCCACTGAAGAAGGAGAAGCAGTGGTCACATATGGTTTCCATCTGAATGTAAGACCTGCCACTCTTAAGACATCATCTTCCTGCTATGTAGCTTGGGCAAGCAATGTCACTCTAATGACCCCAAACACATTTGGGACTTTAATGTTGTCCAAATCAAAAAGAGTGCCCTGTCTTCTCCCCAAATCAAAAGAGGTGATGATCCAGTCATACTGAAATAAGACTTCTGCAAAACATCAGTCCTCAGAGCAAGTTGCACTTTTCTGAGAATCATGAAAGCAAGTGAAGATTTACACACTCCTTTCATTCTTTTTCCCTTCAGCCCTTCACTGTCCTTATGCTCTTTGTCAAGATCACTAAGTTCCTGGTTGCTGTGGAAATGAACAGTAATGATGACCTCTAACAAACAAAAATCAGTTCCTTCTCCCAGCATTCTGGCAGACAAGAATTTATATCTCAGACTCTGGAAGTCATACTTCACTCTGTGCAAGAATGAACCTCCAAACATTTGCCCTGAATTCTCATCCTTTATGAGTCTGTTAGAAAAAGAAGAGATTTTTCCGGAGTTTTACTGCCTAGCTGGGAACTTGGAAATGCTGCTTTTTTTTTTTTTTTTTCATCTGCATTGAAGTGGCAGAAACATGATTGCTAGACTTAAGGAAAAAATCCATTTACTGTCCTTTGCCTGAGGAAAAAATAATATCTATATATGTATGTATTTATACATCCACACCCACACATATAAATGTTGCTTTTTAAACCGAAGGCTAAAAGAGGAACAATAAAGTAGAGTAAAATAGCTTTCTGGAATATCCTCTCTTCACTCACCACTGTACACCACTACTCTAGAAAATAATTACTTTTGAAGTTCAGCATTAGAAAGTATTCATCAAAGATAATAGGATCTCCCAGAATTGCAGCAGGACTTAAATATTCTCTTTGTAGATACCATAGGAGTGAGGAGAGTATATGTTAGATGCAAGAAGGACTTATCCCTTCCTCCCCCCATCAGGACTCTCGAGATCTGCACATTAAAATTTCAATGAATTCAAAATCATAAACAGCATTTTCTGTTGCTACAAAGAAAATGTATAAAGTCAGGCTTCTTCTTTAAATATGAAAGTCATATTTTCACTAACTCACACACACACACACACACACACACACACACACACACACACACACACACACACACACACCCAAACACAGAATGGTCAGAGGAGCTTTGTGGACCCAGGGTAGCTTGACACTGTTGAAGGATTAATGCCTGAGCTTCCTTAAATGTCAAAAAGCCATTCAGGGATTTCTGACCAGACAGATTCCAGCTGCTCAAGTCACCTCTTATGAAATCAGATGAGCTGAAACTTTAAAAATCTAAGCACAGTAAATATAAAAGGAGATTAATATGGCATTTAATTTGTATGAAAAGGAACGAGTGGGTGGATGTGAAACATTTAGGGATTTTTAGTTCTAAAAATAACACCAATAAAACAATTGCATGGAAAAGCCTGTCATCACAGAAGGTCTCTATAATCTGTTGTTTAAAGATGAAAAAAGGAAAATAATTTAGGATTATGGTAGTGTGAGTGTCAGTATGTACTAGACGACCCCACTGCAATAATCTTCCTCTCTAAGGTACAGTTTTATGCATTAAGGAAGGTGATAGAAAATGGCAAGTCAATATTGTCAGATTGACTTAAGAGCATCGATACTGCACACTCTAAAAGAAAGGGGCATTTTTTTCTCTGTGACATCCTTTAAAACTCAATGTGCTCTTGGGTCCAGGCTTAAAGCCAAATAATAAATATTTTGCTTGATGTTCGAATATTTGATAAAACCCAGGAAAGCCTCTAGTCTTCCTTAAATATTTCTATGGAAAACTACTAAAATTTCCCCTTAATTCTTTGAATGTAAGACCACTTTGTACTTTAGTTTTATTTAAAGGCCAAGCTGACCACATTTTGAAGTTATTTGGGGTCCTTTGTCCCATATTACCTTGGCAATGGCATAGATGCGGGTACTTGATGGTTCCAACAGCTCTTTTCTGAGGTCCAAGTTTGATGGCCATTCTTTGTTCATGGGGAGACGGGGAGTGAAACCATCTACAGATGGGTGGCACATCCTTAAAGCCTTCTGGAAACTCTCCTCAAAGGTACGACCAATCGCCATGACCTGGAACACAGTTACGATGTCGTGTTGAGTGTAGGAACTGACATATGTTTAAATTCCAAAGGCTTAAGAAGAAAAAATATCTGAGAACAGTACTCAAATCTTAGGGTGGTGTTTGTTAGTTTTAATTTCCCCTTTCTATAATTTTAGTGTAATGTGTCTTTAACATTCCATAAATTTTTATTTTTTGTTTGTTTTTAGCAGTTAGAGAAACTAGCTATATTTTCTGATACTGATGAAGAAATTGTCTATATCTGCTCTGAACCATAATTGCACTAAAATGAGGAATATATTGCTAGAATATACAGAAACTTCATTAATAAAATGCTGCTTTCATTTCAGTATCTTTTAGAATTGAGAGCAAATAAAGAAAATGAAACACAAATTAACACAAAAACCGGAGTATCAGTCGGTATCTCTGACAGTGTGACTTTCTTTATAGCTAAGCATTAATATTAATGACAGATCCTCAAGAATCATAACAAATACTGATAGGGTATGATTTTTGAATATAGACAGGGAGATTAGATTCCCCACGACTAACTTAATGTGTCTCTCCATGATCCATGCCAGTGACTGTATAGTAATCAGTACATAAACCATGGTATCATTTAGTTGGACCAAATTATAACTAAGACCTAATCTTAAGCTGACCTTGCCACCTATCCAGTAATGATCATTGGATGAACATTGTCTTTGAATCTTTCCATAGTACAGTAGATTACTATAAATAGTTTGGTCTCCAATTCAAAGTAAAAATAGCCATAACACTGCCTTCAGTAAACTTTTATGACTCCTCAAATAGATTTGAATTCTCATTAATATCAGTTGGGAAAGTCCTTGTGTCAATGGTATGAAAAGATAGATATTCAAAGATCACTAATGCCAAGCAGATAAGCATTCAAACTGTTCCAGATTTAATTAGAAGTTTGGGGAGATTCATAAAAGCATACAAAATCAAAATACTAAGACAATGCAGGTATGCAATTTGCAATTCATGCTAATATCTTGAAAAGTTATGCAACAGAATTAAACATAGTCTAGCCTAGGCATGAAAGAGACTGACAGCAATCAAATATTTTATGAGGTTGTGAAAGTAAAAAAAAAAAAAGGTTTGGAGATGAAACAAAATGTCTCCCTAAAAAAGACCTCTATATTAGACTCTATCTGTTGTCATTGTTGAGAACACTATACATAACGGTATGTGAAACCCACGGAAAGCAGGTAGGCATACCTAACCCTCAATGGAGACATGCTTAATTCTAAGTGTCTATTCAAACTTGGTTGTTTGAATAGTTGGCAGCACCTTCACTAAGACAATCTCAGCACTTCTATAGTCATTGGTAGTGTTTTTGCTTCCCTGACCCTATTCTACCACATTCACACAGTTCATGGACATAAATTATATTTTGACTTTTGCCACAAATTATGTATATTATATTTGGTTCTGTTTATATATTCTAAATTTTCCAGCTGCAAATAATGTGTCACAGTTGAATGCAACTTTTATCCTCCAGTATCTTGTATGTAAGAACTCAAGAAATGTTCGCTAGCTTAAGTTGAAATAAATGTAAGGTGTTAACTACTCATTGTCAATAAAAACACCCCAGATACAATCACATGAAAGCATTACAAAATTCTCCTAAATTCTATGTCTTACACATTTTACTGTGCATTATGAAAAATAACACTTCCTATGAAGGGTTAACTAAATAACAATTAGTTATTTGGCTGAAACACTAGCAACACAGTGAGATTTCCATGGCATTGAATTCTCATTCTACTTTTTCCCTGAAAAAACAATAATGGGGACATGAGATTTAAACAACTATAAAGGGGGAAAAACACTATTTGATGCCTTTTAATGAGATATTTTCATTTAAAAGGCCAAATTGTTCCTTATCTATCATTATTATAAAATCTTCCATTAACACATTGGAAATTAAGGAAACCAAAATAGTAATAATTCTGCCTTCAGTACAGAGACAGGGGAAGTTATGTTCCACTGTGCTCTTCTTATTTTAGAATTTTTGAGCCGGAAGGGCCCTGAGATATCATCTGGTCTACCCCTCTCCTTGTAGAAAAAGAACAACATTGAAGTCCAAGGAGATGAAAGCCACGATTCACATCAATGGACTAAAGTCAAATTCTTAGCCTTAAATGGATGATTTTTCAGGTACACAATGCTGCCTTTTATACTATTTAACTTTTTTGATTTGTTAATTAAGCATGTAAACCAGCATATACCAGTTATATTTGCATAAATCTTGGTTTTGTGTGTGTTAATACATTTTATACCCACAGATACAGACTCACCTTTGTATAGAAAGACGCTGAATTCCTCAAACGTCATGTAACAAATGGCACATTTTCAAAAAGAGCAATGTCAAAACACTAAGTAAGAAATGGAATTCCTATATGTTCTCAAAACCCAGTGTCCCGGGAACCTGAAGGCTTTTGTTGGTATTAAGGATTTGACCAAATAACTGAAACCAAATATAAGAGTGGGTAGACTGGTAAACCCAGGACTCACCTCTCCTACGCTTTTCATAGAGCTGCCGATTCGGCTAGATGTTCCATGAAAACGGTCAAGGTCCCAGCGAGGAATCTTGGTCACCATGTAATCCAGACTGGGTTCAAAGCAAGCTGATGTCTTGCCAGACACAACGTTCTTGATTTCTGGCAGTGGGATTCCCAGGGCAATCTTGGCCGCAATGAACGCCAATGGGTAGCTGAAAGCAGGAGTTCATTTATTTGTTTGCTTTTAGCAATAAGTATTGGGAAAAAAGCTCAAAATATAAATAAATCATTCTTTAAAATTCTAGTATTCTACTCCAGCACATAAGACATTTGATTTTGTAGTCTGTATAAATGTTTAATAGCCACTTATAAAACCATGTTAGTCGTGATAAAATACAGAGGCCCTGGGGAAGCCTTCCCTGCATTGCAACAACTTCTAGCCTTCACCTCAGAGACACAAAGTCAATAGCTTTCTTGTGGTCCTCTACTGCGGGTGCTAGTGTCCACTCAGATTAGAATCTGCAGAATATTCTCTGAGAAAACAATATGAACATAGGTGTATTTGGAAGACGGCTAGTATTGGGGGGGGGCTGAAAAGAGAAAATGTAGATATTGTAAGTTTGAATCCTGGTTCTACCTCCAAACGCTTGAGCTGTTTGAAAAGCTAATTCATAGAATGATAGAACTAGGCTGATGGATGAAATAAGTATTATGCCCACAGTCACATGCTAGATAAAACAAGTGAGAAATCAAGTCTTCTGAGTGCTGTCAAAAGCAACACACCTTTTACCACTCCACACAGCGCTATGTAGGCAGATTTAAAAAAAAAAATCTAAGGAGTTCATACTTCTGTTCAGTAATATGTTATGAGATTTAAATGCCAGATGCTAAAGATATTAATAGAAACAAAGGTTTCATTTACTCTCCTTCCAATTAGGCTTGCTAGCAGTTGTTAAATTGGCAATTTATTTATTTTGTTGTAATATTTATCTATGAAAAAATCCAACATTGTTAGTCTCCTGGGTTTTTTTTTAGATCATTTAAATTGATAGATTAATTCTGTATGGTTTTTATCATGTACACCATTTCTGAAGTGAAAATACCATGTATTGTAGGCTTGAGTTGAGTGAAGTATATTGGTATCAACCACTTGCCATGGGACTACCCACAGGATGAAAAGTTGAAACCGGAAATTCAAAATCATGTGCACTTTTTATCAGCACTTGCAATGTGCAATTACAAAGCTGATTTTCACAGCCTGCTTTGTCCACCCAGAGTTTGATTAGATTATGAGTAGTCCACAAACCAAGTCTGTGCTAGCATTCAGAAAGTGGGAATACGGTTCGTAACTGCAACATGCCATTCTACAAGCAACCAACGTTGTGCTGGCATTGACAAACTCTCTGCAAACCCGAGATCAAATATTTGGGTCTTACCCAGTGGCCTTCGAGGCCAGGGCAGAGCTGCGGGACAGTCTAGCATTCACTTCAATGATGCAATACTCCATGGAGGTAGGATGAAGGGCAAACTGAATGTTGCATTCACCCACGATGCCCAAGTGACGAACAACATTGACCGAAGTGCGTCTCAGCATCTGGAACTCTGCATTGGACAGTGTCTGGGCAGGAGCCACCACGACTGAATCACCTGCAGACCCAAACAGCACTCATCATTTGGTGGCATATTTTAATACCCAACTACACTGAGGGATTCTACGTCAACGGTATGCCATGGAACAGCCTGAGGGCTTCTTGAGGAAAGACTTAAGATGTGTGAGAGAAATCCTAGTTCTTGTTTTGCCCTATTATTTTGGCACATTACTTATGGAAACCCTCCTAATGTTGGTCACATTCATCTATCTATAGTTATCTGTGATTCATCTACTATTTATCTATCTTTTAAAGCTTCAATCATCTACTTCCAAGATTCACCTTTACTTCTTCAACTTCTCTTCTTTCACCTCACATTGTCTCTCTTAAGTTTTTCATGCCCTAGAATACTATCTCATTTTTGTTCCAGACTGGCTCACAGGTCTTTTTCTACACACCGCCTCTTCTTATTCTCACCCTTCTTTAATCAGAGACCCTGCATCACAGATCTCAGTCTGTATTTGCCTTTCCTCTGCTCTCCTCTGTCTTGAGAAGCCCATCGCCACCACTGTCACACAGGCAGGCCTCTTCTTATCCTTCGTTACCATGTAACTCCATTCAGCATGGCTGCCAGAAGTAAGTTTGTATTGAACTAAACTACCTTGTATTGTGTTGTGATGTTCTTGCTGGACATCTGAAATCAGAAATTAAATCTTCATTCTTCACTGAACGCAGTTCTTCATACTGCCACAAGTAAAGTTCTTTTATAAAATACCTTCTCAAATTGCTTAAAATTATAGAATCTTGGTAATCCAGAATTGTGTATATTTGTTAACCTAGACTGATCTCACTCTCTGATGGAGATTGTGTTTGTATTTTTTAGGATGCAGCGAGAGAGCTGTGGCCCATCTAATCCTACCATCTGACCATAGGCAGATAGCTGAGATCCTGGCAAGAGATGAGCCACCACAGTCATATCGTGGAGGATCCATATGGAATCCCAAAGAAAATGACGGGATGAATAAGGGACCCACAGCCACAGCCATTCAATCAATACAGAATAAACCAGGGTGACAGAAACCAACAATTTTCGACACAAAGACCCCTAAGCTCACATTAAAGCAGCCTTAATACTCACCCACCACGACTCAAGGAACTGAGCAGAAGAGGGGGCAGAAAGACTGTGAGAGCCGTGGTGGGGGAGACTATCCAGAGGCATGGCATCCCTCAGTAACAACACACTTGGGCCAGGAGAACCAGGCTGAGTACTAGGCTATCCATGGTCCCCTGCCACAAGTACTGATCCAGACGGCCCACAGAGGAGGATATCCAGATGATTGGGGATGGGGAGGGGGGGCATTGGGGAATTGGGGATAACAACTCCTTGTTTGCCCAATAAATAATGTAACTCATTATGGACAATAAATATATATATAAAAATTATTTTACTCTGATTTTCTTCCTAACTCTTAATAATTCTCTTTCTCCTGCTTATAAAATGTCTCCTGGAGTTCAAAGTTTTGCCCTCTTCTCTTGTTCTGTCTATGTCCTTGAAAGTTTTCCATGTGTGTCCAGTTTGAATTATTTTATGTCAACTTTTTTTAGTTCTTTGCCCTTTCTTATGTCCCTTCTCCACAGCCTTAACTCCCTCCTCAAGAATATCACCCATGTCTCCCACTAAAGATTCCTAAAATATAAGTCATCATCTTTGTCTTCATGACTGGTTTTACTTGCTGAGAAATATGTTTTATGACTAGATACTATTTTCTCAATCATTCTGTGGCTAATGCATCAATCTGTTTTAAGAAATCTTTACCTCTTTAATGCTAAGTCATAGGTTTTACCTCCAATTTACTACTTATATTTGACTTTCCTGAATTAAAATCAGGATAATAGTGTCTGCCTTACTCAGTAGGGATTCTGTTCAGACCAAATTGAAAATGGGAATATTTCTGATACTATAAAATACTACATGGATGTGTTAAATGCTATGATTTGTCTGTCATCTGGGAACAGTAAAGAACTTCATAGGGTAGCTATGATGGTCAGCACTGTGAAGCAAAGACATGGCTGTCCAATTCTCAGACTCCTTGCCCACCTGTGTGAACACCCATGGCATCCACGTTCTCCATGTTACAGACAGTGACACAGTTATCATCAGCGTCTCGGACAACTTCATATTCGATTTCTTTCCAGCCTGTCACGGACCTCTCCACCAGAATCTGATTGGTCATAGCAAATGCCTGGAAATTGGTAACAGAAGACATCCAAGGTTAAATAAAGGTGATGGCTTACAGTAGGCTATAGAGCAAGGTGTCCTGACCCAAATCCCGGTCACCACTGAAGTCTAAAACCCAGTCTCCATTCTCCCCAAGCCTACAGAAGGTACAGGGCGTCAAAGAATCAGTGAGAGATACCAGAAATAGCACTCTGCCCTGAATATGCCTGATTGGCCTTAGTGAGGCTTGCCATTCAAAGTGCTGAGACGACATTAAATCAAACTAATTTAGGAAAAAGAGAAAATAATTGAGCAATCAAGCAGAGGGAAATGAAATTATTTCAGCAGCTAGGCTTCTGTGCAACTAGAAAATGTGATAAGTGCAAATAAATGTAGAAAAATAAGTCTAAAGACTCTGGCTTTTGCTAAAATAGCTGAAAGAGCTTTACACACACAATAAAAGTTAGTTGGTGTTGATGAGGAAGAGAAAGCAGATGATGACGGCTGAAACAGTTAGCCAAGATGGCATAGGAAACTTGGGAATTAAAAGAATCATATGCAGCTATTATTATGGTTAATCACTGCCTAAGTGCTTAAATACTCAGAGTCGTATATCATGCCTGCCTGATTAGACAGATATGAATTAGTATAATTATCATTTTATATTTACTGCATTCCCTCAGTTGGGAGAATACTGAACGCAAAGTATGAAAGAGGCAAGCTCAGACCTTAGGACATGTAGTGACTGACCATGAAAGACAAACATCCGTGATAACGTATTTGACTTGAGATGGTAGTAAAATAGAAGGCACTTTGGTGTTCTTCAAATTTTTATTTGTTCTGTGATAACATAACTTAATTTATAATTTTCTTTAATGTAGCTCAACACAATGTATTTTCAACCTTAGTCATTAAGACGGGCTTCAACACATGCAATAGAAAATGTGCTTCATCCGGCCCACATCTGCTCATGACGAGGTTCTCAAAGTACTTAGGGAGCTTCGAGACACAGTTAAAAACTGAGTTATGAGTTAATTTGTATTTGGGTTACTGGCAAGAATAAGAAAGCAAAGAAGCAAAGGGTAGAAATTCAGAAAATCTTTGCATTCCAATAAAGTGGAATGGATATTTGGCTTTAAGGAACATTGAGATCATTGCTGTTTATTACCTAGGCTTGCTTTTCATTTTTTTAAATCTCTAATTTCATACAAAACACTAAATGAAGGACTTAAATGAGTCAGGGAAGCTTCCAGAAGTACTAGTCATAGCCTCAAGAGAATAAGGAGGTGGTGACTTAGGATGTCATGGTATGAAGTTATACTCAAGGGGAAAAATCTAGGCTTCAACAAGAAAACTACTCAACAACTATTGACTATTTTAGCAGAATAATTGAATACTGTCCCATCCATAACCTTCTTCATTGTAAATATAAGAAATGGGGACTTTAGAATGGGTTATCATATGGAAAAAATATTTTAATACAGAGAATATGCACATTATCACTATTGGCAATAATATGGAGATTGCTACTATCAAGAACATTAGGGGCCTTGGGAAGATGGCTCAAGGGGTGAAGTGCAACAGATTCCCAGTACCCACATAAAAGCTGGCAAGGTGCCTCATGCCAATGAACTCAGCTCAAAGGAAGCAGAGACTAAAAAATCCCTAGGCTTGCTGACTAGCCAGTGTAACCAAATGAGTGAGAAGACACTTGATATCCACCTCTTGCATATGTAAGCATGCATGCACACCCATAAACACACACACACACACACACACACACACACCAACAAGCATACACACATGCACACCACACACATACACACAAAACAAGATTAAAATAGAGCATTTAGAACACCTGATGTGCTATAGTAAATTCATTTCTTTACCTCCATAAACATGCTTGTGCTCTAAATACATGATTCAAGTCCAGAATGGAAGCAAGAAACACATAATAAATTTTTAGTGAATGTGTTGTCCCGCTTTTGGAGTCTTGATAACTTTAGAAAAGGTAAATCTAGGTTGTTGGTGTGCTGATAGGCCGATTGTCACTATCACTATTCAAATAGACTGAATTGCATGTTCACAAATTCCAATATCAGCAAGTCAAAGGTTTTATTTTGTTTCAGTCCAAAAAGAAAATAATGATAAACCTACAAGCTGCACTTCTTAAACAGCCCTCCCCTAATGGCAGGGCAATAATTCTGCCAGGTTCATCACCTCAACTTAGAAAGGCCACATAGCTCTGCCTCTATTTCTTCATTCAAAGTATTTCCACGCACACCAATGCAGAAGTAGAGTATGGGCAAAAGTCTATTGGGTAATGGTTTTTATGTTATCTCAATTTTGTGGAACATATCTTAATTATCTCAAAACAATTTTTAATCCTCAAAATGTATTTGGAGATGCACTAAAATGATTTCAGGTGAAAATGAATAAGCATTCAATGTCACTTTTATGTTTACGTGAATACAGTTGTTGGCCCAAAGCTCACTCATTTATTAAACTGATAAGTTTACCCTACATATAACATAGACACTTGAATTCTGGATAGAGATACTATTGTATTCTGCTCTTTCCTTAGCCACTAAAATACATTTCAGAATTTTGCATGAGTTTGGAGAGCAGTTGTGAGGCAGAGGAAGAGTTGGACCAGGGGCATGTCCCTGAGGTCGAGAGCATAGTGATGGATGTTGGCAGAGTAACTGTGGGTTTCCCTAAAGTCCTGTGCCTCTCATATCCAGGAAGTCCACTTCTTTCTCAAAAGTCTGTTCTATTGTCAATATTTTTAGAGAACATGTCAGTGATTTGGTGAATATAAAATTGATCATTGGCTGTAGAGATTGCTCAGCAGTTAAGGCACTTGATTCCAGTGCCTAAGGCCCCAGGTTCAATTCCCCAGTACCCACATATGCCAGACCCACAAAGTGTTGGCCCTGGTGCTCTCTCTCTCTTTCTCTCTCTCTCTCTCTCTCTCTCTCTCTCTCTCTCTCTCTCTCTCTCTCTCTGTATTTCTCTGCTTGAAAATAAATAAAATATTTTTAAATGATCATAACTGCCTCTAATTAATTAATTAATTAATTTTGTTTAGTAAGAATATCACCCAGGAAAATACTTACCTTTGTGCCAAGGTCCACTAAGGTCTCCTTATTGGGACAAATGCCTGAGCCTAACCCACCCAGTGCATATGCAGACCGGATCATCACAGGGTAGCCAATGGTGTCTGCTGCCTTCAGGGCATCCTCCATCTGTGAAGAAGAGTAAGGTTACCAAGGCTGTAGAGCTGGCCACACCACACACACACACACACACACACACACACACACACACACACACACACACACACACACACACTAGAGCCCAGCAATTCAGAGTGTGAAGATGGAAGTGCGCTAGTATCTCCTATCTCCTAAAGAGTAAGTGCTGCAATGTAAAAAAGGTAAGTAAAATTCTAGAACCTAAGAGAGTGTACATTTTTCCCTTTTTGGTAAATTTTAAGCTGCTTTCTATCAGTAAAACTATGGCAAAAGCAGAAATAATTATCATTCATTTGAGAATGGGACATATAAAACTACTGAATTTGGACCTCAGTTTAAAAGTCTACATTTTAATGGAGAAAAAAAGACTATTTGCTTAAGCTATCTTGGTATTAAAACAATACACTGTTAGGAATCCTTACAAAAAGAGATACTACACTTTCAGGTTAAATCTCAGAATAGTCCCAGAAGCTTGGATTTTTTTTTAGCTTACATACTATAACATATGGTGTCAGTATTTTTCTGTCCTGGAGAATCATTGCACTACCAATGGGAGTGTAATCACACCTTCCCCATATGCTTGTTTCCCATCATGGGAAAGCAAGGACATAATTATATCTGGCAGTGAAAGAATGAGTGTATGTCAAGAGCTTCCCAAAGTGCTCAGTATCCGTGAGGTAGCTCTTGATTGGCAGACAGCTTTGAGGCAGCATGTACTCGGTTGCATTGTTTTCTGAAGTACAGACCCAAGCTGAGTGCCCCCACCATGACTTGTCTTATCCCCAAGGATTTGCCTGCTTCTATAATGAGGAAGTTGTGTTTAAAACTGTCTCTAAAACCTCTACTTTATCAAATATATGCCTGAAAACAAAAAAAAAATAAAGTCAAGGGCAAAACAAATAAAAGGCGAGTTGACTTCTTCATGGCAGCTGGTAATAGCCTATAAGTAGGCAATAATAGGAAAAGCAAATACTGCTCTCTAAACGTCAGCCCCAAATTCCCCAGTCATGATTCTTGCTAAGTGCATTTTATTCCAAAATATTTTTTCATTCAAAAAAATGTTTCAGAAACCATTTGCAGGACACACACACATACACACACACACACACACACACACACACACACACACACACACACACACACACACCACTTATCCCAAGAGGAAGATAAAAACATTTTGCTCTCATAGGCTGAGATCTGAGGTTCAAGGGCAATTCAACCAACACTATCCTACTTCTTTCTTGGCTTACAGTTTTCTTTTTATAGAATAAAATATTAGTATATTTTGTAGAATAAAATATTAGTATATTTTGTAGAATAAAATATTAGTATATTTTATTCTAATAATATTATATTTTAACATTGCATGCTAAATTTTCATCAATACACTGTCTCTGAGGTCCTATGTTTATCTAGAATAATGTATGTATGTAATTGTAATGGTTTTAAATACTATCATCAGGCATGACAAGTCGTTCTCCCTACAACATTAAACAAATAACATGGTGTGTCCATCACAAAGACTCCTTACTGATTCTACTGCAAAACTGGGAGCGATCTTTTCATTGATCTCATTGAGTTTGTCTGAGAACAGCTGCCTGTCTTCTGTGGCCATAATAGACTCAACTGACGTTCCCAGAACCTTCACGCCATATTCCTTGAGCACGCCTCTCTTGAATAGTTCCACTCCTACAGAAGAAGCAAATGCAATCAGTTAATTTAATTTTAACTGTAAACTATGTCTTCCTTAATAGATTCCTGAACACACGTTTTTTAAAAAAAATACTTAACATTAACTACCAGTATCCATCACAGTCCACAAAAGAATTTTACATAATTTACATAAGAAAAAACACTGTAAAAAATTTTGAAAAGGGCTGGAGAAGATCAGTGGTTAAGGCATTTGCCTGCAAAACCTAATGACCTGAGTTTAACTGTTCAGTACCCATGTAAAGCCAAATTCACAAAGGGACATATGTATCTGGAATTTGTTTACAGCGGTTAGTGGCCTTGCTATCTCTCTCTCTCTTCCTCTTTTTTTTCCTCCTTACAAATAAATAAAAATATTTTTAATTCTGAAAATAAAACATATGAATGATGCTACTATTATTTATATTACCATAAATTGTACATCAATTATTATTTTAAAAAATACTTATTTAAAGAAAAAAGGAAAAAGAGAGAGAAAACGGGCATATCAGACCCTCCTGCAGTCGCAAACAAACTCCAGATACATGGGCCACTTTGTGCATCTGGCTTTATATGGGTACTGAGGCACCAAACCTTGGATGTTAGGCTTTGCAAACAGGTGCCTTAACCATTTAGCTATCTCTCCAGCCCCAAATTATTCTTATCAACATAAACCATAGCATTACCTAAGCCTTAAACTTTTAGTATACCCCCTTTCCTTCTTTGACCATAAATGAGATTCTATTATTTAAACAATCTCAGAGGTAGAGGTTACTAACTATATTTCAACTTCCTCGCCATCTAAGTCTGGATAACTTTTATGTTTGATAAACAAATTACATTTCTCACACACACCCCAAGTGCCTAAGGAGATTCCCATTCATGATACCACACTAAGGATTCTGCCTCGCATAGAGCAGTGACTAAAGATGCCTGAAACAAAATAGACGCTGGTCTATGTTGTCATGAGCGTATATATAAAAGCCAAAAGCTGCAAGACTGTGATGCACAGGAGCATGTAGTGTTAATTCTAATTTTCATCTCATGAGAGTTCTCAGAGTTTTAATGATAACAGAGAAAGCAGTAGCCTATGATGAAGGAGGAGCCCCAAGAAACCCATTTGTCTACTCCGGAGCATTAAAGGGATGGGTTTCTTTGTCACTTGGCTGTTTAGTGAAATAAACTAGCCCTATTCATTACAGGATATTTTCACTGGATATTTGGTAATTGCTTCCATTCATACCCAGGACACAGTTGTTACAGGCACACAACCAAAATATGTCACCCATTGGTCCATGGCTCAAAACTGTACAACAGAACTCAAAGAACTCACCACAGTTGAGAGCTGTCTGGCCACCCATGCCGAGGATCAGCCCATCAGGCCGCTCAGCCTTAATGACCTCGGTGACAAACTGAGGTGTGATGGGTAAGAAGTAGACAGCGTCTGCCTGCTTCAGGCCCACCTCATTGGTCTGCACTGAGGCGATGTTTGGGTTCATCAAGACTGTTTTGACATTTTCTTCCTGAAAGGAAAGAGACAAATCAAGTATCCAAAATATAGTCTAAATAAAACAGAGGCTATGAAACTCAAATGAAACAAAAAGCTTCCAGGTTCTTCTCTGAGTTGCCTGAGAAATCAGGAAGACAGGTGAATGGAAAACAAAGAAAGCCAAGAATCTTATAAAAAGTGGGAAAAAAAGCATAGCCTGGGGAAATGACTCAAAGGTAAAAGTAAGTTGCTTACAAACACTGCTGGCCCAGACTTGATTCCCCAACACCTACATACAGCCTGATACACAAAATGGTGCATTCATCTAGAGTTCATTTGCAATGATAAGAAACCCTGATATACACACAGCGACCCCACACCACATAACACATGTGCAAATAAATAATATTAAAAAAAAAAACGCCTGGCTCAGGTGTACCATCATGAACATGAATTCTTATGCCACCAGAGTTGGCAAGTCAAGTGGGGGATAGAGATGATTTGGATAGAGATAGTATAGTGGTCCTCAGCTGAGCTGTAAGATTAATTGCTCATATAAGAACAAACTATTCCAAAAGTTTAAAAATCAGTAAATATAAGATAAAGCGAGAGGCAACATAAAAGCTGTTTGAACCCTTCAGTGTTCAATGATCTCCAATGGGTTTGCTATTTGCTAGAAGCACTAAGACTCTTAGACTGGTTGTTTTTGTAGATTTTCAAGCCTGCTCTAGCTCTTTAGCAAAGACCATTATAGCAGTGCTTAGACATATTATATAAAACAAAAAGAACCATATGGCAAAAACTTCAATTACAAATTTGTGACTTGTATATATGTATACATGTGGGCTGGTGGTCCTGTATACATTCATGAATGTAACCATAGCCCTCTCTCATTTCTTACATTTTGAAAGATCTTTAAAATAACCCTTAACTTAAACTACTAAGAATAATGGTATTATAAATCAGGATGAGGGTGACACCTAACCAAAAAAAAACTATGAAAAACAGCCAGATCATTCTTGTTACTTCACAAATTAATATGCCCAGTTTAAATTAGTTGTAAAAGTCAGTAATATATTAAGATGAATATACAAAAATCATTTCTGAAAGCTGTATCTCACCTTTAAAGAAAAGCTGGATAAAAAAATGAATATATTTTCTGCTACCTTAAATTCGAAAAGTCCCTTATTGCATGTAGTATTATTTTAGTGCACCTGATTTTCAACATTAATAAAAAGAGAGAGATTTCCATCTTCCAGATGAAGAAACAGAGATGAAACGAGGTTAAATGGGTTCTGAAGGTCAGGTGGCTGGTGACACTCAGAATATGAATACAAACTTCATAATTTATAATGCCTTGTCCTCAATATGAGCCATTTCTCAAGATCTTAAGAAATTATTTAGAATAGTGGTGTTTTGCTAACAAAATGTTAGAAAGATATATACAGTTAAGTGAAGACATTTTGAATATGGGTTGGAATTTAAGTAATTGAATCTAAACTATACTATATCATTGACAGAAGTTTAAAAAATTCACTCAAAAGTACCAAACTTGGGTGTATGTATCTTTCTGAACATTATGCACTGAATATGGCAATTTTATAAATAATACAAAAGATCCCATTAATATACATTTTATTACTTATAATTAAATTCATGCCATTTTAATTATGCTGATAGTGATTTATTTTTTTCTAATTTTTGCTATAATATATGCACCATTTATCTCTTATTAATCTCCTAATGCCATATGATATTTAAGAAGTCGTATTCTTTAGTTCATGTGAATAAATATCATATAACTGCAAACTATAAAACATTAAATCTCAGTAAAATTCCTAAATAGCATATATATTACACATTATTTAAAGCCATTCTAAATTGTGAATACACTAAGACTGTGTCCTCACAAATCTAAACCATTGGAATCTTCTAAATTAATCATAATATAATGAAGCAAGCCATCCCTTTAAAAATACGAAACAACCAGCATGTGCATATATATATATATATATATATATATATATACCTATATATATAGGTATATATATATACCTATATATATACATATATATATATATATATATATATGGCAAGGGCACCCATGCTAGCATGGAGTCCAAGGAAAGAAAGAAAGAAAACCAATGGGTAGACCTAGAAGAAGGTCATGAGAGCAATGTTCCACCTTTATTCAACAAAGATCTCTCAGGAGAAAATCTTGGACTCTAAGAAACTTGAGCCAGCTGTTTCGGATCTTATTGTCCCACAATCCAGCTGGAATGGTGTGCTGGTCTCTGCCAGCCAGGTCTCTGGAGATGACTCTGTGCTGAAATGCCTGAGGCAGTCACTGAGCCAGGGTCACATTGCCTCTGGGTGGCATGATTAGCACCAAGATGCACAGCTTGTGGCAAATAAGCACACCAAAGAGAGGTCAAGCTAGCTCTGCAGTAGGAACATCTTAACTACACAACAGAAACTTGCTCTTTTCATTCTATTGCAGGGGCAGGGGAGCTCTCCACACAGTAAAGAAACTGTGAGTGTTTCTTTCCCAATTTTAATATTAAGCTCTATTTTCCACTTGAGAATCCAGTGTTCCCAGTTATTGATAAGGGAGTTTGGTCTCCCTAGTGAGAGTACTTTCCAACGCTTGAACAAATTCACTTTTTCCCTGGCTTTCTGAACTAGAGCTTCCCACGCCCACGCAGAAATGCCTGAAGCATCTAACAGAGCATCAGAAGTAGTACCTTAAAGCACAAAAGATGCCCAAATTCCCTCCCTGCCATCAAAGACAATGTAATTGTAAATCTTGCTGCCTCAAAAAGAAGAAACAGTATCTGTAAATGTAATTTTATATTTTCAATGGGACAAAACAATGATATAAATAATCCCAACTACCCAAATTGGAAGGCATGCTCAGTACAGAAAACCAAAAATCTAGTTTTTGATCAAACTGCCTTTAATACAGATATGTGAAGAGAGTTAAAGAAAATACTGATTCAACTGAAAAGAAGGGGTGTTATAAATGTAAATTGCACAAAACTAATCCATCTCATTAAAGAGAGTTCATTAACCCTAGGAAAGCTTGAATTCTCTCACCTTCATGGCTTTCACAGCTTGAGATCCTGAGTAGTCAAATTCACCAGCCTGGCCAATGGACAGACCTCCTGATCCAAGGATAAGGACTTTGGAAACCTATAAATTAAAAAAAAAAAGATATTACTTTTATTACTAAGTAGTGAAAATAAGGCAGTACTAATTTGTGAAAATAAGACATTTTCAAGAGTGGAAAACCAGATTATCTTAGTATAATATGGTGATTTTTTCACCATGTTTGAATAATATATAAATAATGGGAGAAAAAGATCAATAATGTGAGCACCTCTAATTTCAGTGCATTTTCCAAAGTTCATGGACATTTTTTCACTTGTTTAAAATTTTTGAAATAGATTCACACTTGACTTAAAACATATAAAATCTAAACATATCTATATATTTGTGTATATAACTATAGCTGTATGCATAGATGTGCCTATACTATCAAAACTACAGGTCCATCACTCTAAGTCATATATATAATAATCGTATGGGAGTATTGTTTGTATGAAGAAACGGGTAGAACCCTTTTTCACACTGACATCTATATATTTAAGTCGATACTGACTCAAGTCATGCTACGTTGGTTTGTAATAGTGAATAAGGATTCATCCAATTGAAGCAAAGAGTTCTATCTACTATAATGATTCTGTACCCTAAACAATATTTCTGGTTTATCTGTTTATGGGCTTGGGATGGTGGAAAAATATGAAACTAAAAACAAAATTGAATAATATTCCTTATAAAGTTGTGATTATAATTAGTCTACAAGAAGAAAAAATTAAATATAGGATGTCAAACAAAAAGTCCAATGCATGTCACCCAGAGTGGGCTACCTGTGAAATGATAGATGAACACAACGTTATCATTTATTTTTCTTGGGTATCCATGTGACTCAGACCATTTTCTTCAAGAAATGTCATGATAGAGAAGATGGCAACTTGACAAGCCAGTGGACGACCCCTCTACTGACCTCAACTCGAGATGCGACCAGTGCTGGCTTTGGCAGAACTGATGTGATGGTGGTGCCTTTCCCCTTCTTTATCAGCGAGAAGAAGGAATCAAATAGGTACTAGAAGAAAATACAAGCATCTACTTAGACGATCTGCTTATAAAGGGAGGATTTTTGTAGACAAGAAAGATTTTAGACAACGCCTTCAGGGACTATCCAGTTCTCAGCCCCTTAATTGTGTATAATTTCTTCTACATCAGTCTAGTTAAACAAAAGTTGAAGCAATGTCACTTATGCATATTAAATAAGAAATACCATTATTTTTAATTTTTGCAGCTCTAAAAATAACCTTTAAAGATGATTGTTAAACTTTACCAATGAGCTTACCTCTGTTGATTCAATAGACCTGACAGATTTCAACACAGGTTTTCATTTTGAAATTACTCAAGCAGTATCAAAACTATTGTCATAATGCATTTGATTACACATAATAATTGCAATGCCTGTAATGTGTAGCACAAATATTGATTAACGATTGATATTTTGATTTTAAAAAAATCCTTAGCCATACATTTGATGGCATATGTAGCTAAATTTTATTTATGGATTCATCATGAGTACCAATATCACACTGGTCTTTCCTATTAAAAGCTAACATCTCTTAGTACTCATGAGGCAAGAACAAAACACGAGAGTCTGAAAAGGTCACTAAGGGATGAAAGAACAGAGATTTGAAAGGGAAAGTTCATATTCTCCTCCACCTCATTTTGCCTGGTCATCTTTCCTTTCTGAGAGCCTGCTGACAATGAATTGTCAGGACTTCCAGAGGAGGCTCCAGGGTA
This sequence comes from Zapus hudsonius, assembly GCA_004024765.1. Lineage (NCBI taxonomy): Eukaryota > Metazoa > Chordata > Mammalia > Rodentia > Dipodidae > Zapus > Zapus hudsonius. The sequence continues at coordinate 21,784 of PVHP010004284.1, forward strand.
GGGGAGGTGAAAAGTCAGACCTACACACTCAGACTTTTCTAGAAGTCATTGTAGGCTTGCTTTTATTTATTTATTTATTTATTTATTTATTTATTTATTTATTTATTTATTTATTTATTTATTTTGGAAAAATGTGCTTGAACACGGAACTAAGAGCTCACATTAAAAAAATATCAAAAATATCCAGGTTAAAAACACAGTCCTCTGAGCATTCCTTGGGATCCTCCCTTAAGCCATCTGAATCACATGACCACACAGGGGGGCCTCTCCTCCTATGTCTACCCCTCTGAGTTTTCCTGCTGCTGGTTATTCTCCCTTAGTGGCTCCACAACCAGTTGCCATAGGGATTTTTTTTTAAGTCACAGATGGGGGATTAAAATTTCATTTCAGTTATGAGATAGAAAGAGCAAAAGGGAATTCATTTGCATAGCACAACAATTGTAAATTTCAAAGCTAAATATATTAGAATGATAATGTGGTTAAGTAAAAATAGCATCATGGCATTGTTTCAGGTTTCTTAAGGGCTGTTCCCAGTTTTAAATTTCAGAAAAGATTAAAATGTACTCCATGAGATTCATGGGGGAATTTTAAATCAAAATGCATGCTATCAAAACATTCTTTTTCAGAACATTCTGCACCAATTATTTTGGTTTCTGGAGCTTTCACATAAATATATCAATGATTTTTGAAAGCATATAACAATCCTTATCTTTCTGACATACCTCAGTGTCTGTTGGCCCTGGGCTGACCTCTGGGTGGAACTGCACAGCGAAGAAGGGTTTGCTCTCATGCATAATCCCCTAAAGGAATAAGAAACGAGAAGAAATTCCTTCTGTAACAAATGTCAAGTGTGGCAATGTATTATTCAGTAGACAATAAAGTTCAAATAAAAAAAAACTAAGTTAAGTGCTAATAGCATTCTACAAATTCCCAGTTCTACTAAGTAACATAATTGGAGATGTTGAGGACTCACACAGCCAACCAGAAAGAGGCCAGTGAAGAGCCAATCCAATGACAGTCTCCTTGTAACAAATTTGGTTCATAGCCTTTGAGGCTCCTCTGGGATCTGTTCAGAATAAACTGAAATTTTCATGTCCAACTCTTAAATTATTTTCCAAGGGTCTCATAAAGACTATTCTAGTGTTGGTGAGCCTCGGGGACACACCAGGCCTGGCCTCAAAGGGATGTTAACCAATGGATGCACTAACAATAAATGTATAAGATGGCTGTTGGCCAAGGACACAAACAATGGATCTTAATGAGTCAACTGATAAAAAAGTTAAGAGAAAAATTATTTATAGAATGTGGAGTGCTACAGAAAATAATAGTCAAGTATTTTTACTTACACACACACACACACACAAGGAAATGAATATTAAAAGTCCAGAGTTTTTTACCCCAAACCAAGCATATTTGTGGAAAGCACTTACTTCATTTGTTTGGTCATTGACATTCACAAAAAGTGGTTTCCAGCCAGCAGGAAGGGCGTTGTCCAGGGCATAGCCATGATTCTGAGCAGTAATGAAAGCCTGTCTGTTTGTGACATTCAAAACGGGCTGATTCTGCCCTCTGGAGGGAGGAGGAGAGAGGGAAGAAGGGAAAGGAAAAACGAAGAGAATATAAATGTCATAAAGTAAATATAAATGTCATAAAGTAAAATCAAAAAATTTCAACTGCTTAGTGAAAATCATTTTGTAAAGATAAGTCACAAATTGTTAATCCCAGTAATTTTAGCAGCAAAAAAAGGAAAAAAATCAAGTCAGGGAGCCTCGTTGAATGTTAAATATCAGGTCTACTAAACTTCTCTAATCGGTTTTTTTTTAAGACTCATAACAAAAATAGCAGCAAACTAGATTAACCGAAACAATTATAAGAAACTTATTTTAAAAGAGCCATAGTAATTTTTAGAGCCAGGGGAGAACTGGGGGAGATAATGAATAGATCTCGCATCAGAAACATTTTGAATGACAATTTATGTGGAAGGGGGCTTTGAAGAGAACCTGACATTGAATAAATTAACATTATTTAGTGCAAAGGAGTGAAATGAAATATGTGAGGCTTTCTAGGTCCTAAGTCACACTAGCTTGTTAAAGTGTTACCATTGCTCTGAAATCAAGCTGAAAATCAGAACAATTTCCCTTGGAATACCATTTGATTGAGTATTATAACCTCAATTTATGACAAAGGAAGGGAAATAACTTTAAACTAGAGCAAAGTTATCGTTAGGGAAGGCTGCCTTTCAGAAATGCAATAAAAGTGGTATCAGGTAGTCAGACAACTGTGAACTCTGTAATAGGATAGCTGTCATTTATTCTGAAGAAATGGTATGTACATTCCCTGAGTCTCTTCTGATTGGGTACCGCTGGTATTTCAGAACTAGTTAGCCAGTAAACAATCTCACCTGTTAGCCATGGACATCTTGTAGGATTTGGCCCCTGCAGCTAAGCCTGTGATTAGATTGCCTGTACTGATTCCAAACAATGGCTCCTTGCGGTCGCTGTCCAAAATCTAAAGTGAGAAGATCATTAACCCAGCAGCCCAAGCGGCAAGCAATACTGTTTCTGAAAACAATTAAAATTAAGACCCCTCCCCCACATCCTTTAATTAGCAAGCTAGAGAGAATAGTAACAAAAATGAGAGCGGGGACTGGAGAGATGGCTCAGCAGTCAATGGCTCTCTCTCTGTCTCTGCCTTTAACCTGATGGCCTGGCTTCGATTTCCCAGTCTCACATGTACAGCCAAAGTAGCACTTGCCTCTCTCTCTCTCTCTCTCTCTCTCTCTCTCTCTCTCTCTCTCTCTCTCTCTCTCTCTCTCTCTCTCTCTCTCTCTCTGCTAACATACACTGTAAAAGTTATAATGCAAAGGAGGACATGATTGACGAATGTGTGGCATTAGACTTCACAAAGATGTCTTTCCATTGAGACTAAACTGAGTGTAACTTCATGTTTTGGATTCTGAAGTTGTCATTTTTGAAATTACTGGAAAAGTTGTAGGTGGGTATTGGACTCTAGCTCTTTTAAGTGGAAGGCACAATGTCAAATTCACTTTGCCTGAAGCAAAGCATTACTTCCTCTGGAAATTCCTGCTCACTGGTTTCTCTCTGGACTATCTATACTGATATTACCTTCAAAGTCATAAAAAAAATACCTGAGTAAATGAAATAGAGCCCTCTCAAAGCTCAGAGCAGATCCCTTGCCTCCCACCACACACAGATCCCCAGGACAGATGCCTCCCCTCCCACCACACACAGATCCCCAGGGCAGATCCCTCCCCTCCCACCACACACAGATCCCCAGGACAGATCCCTCCCCTCCCACCACACACAGATCCCCAGGGCAGATCCCTCCCCTCCCACCACACACAGATCCCCAGGACAGATCCCTCCCCTCCCACCACACACAGATCCCCAAGGCAGATCCCTCCTCTCCCATGCACACAGATCCCAGGGTCAGGGCACCTTTTTCACGTTCTGGATGAGCGTTTGGGCGAGAGCTGGGTTCCCAGGGCCTCCAGCTATCAGGAGGCCATCATACTCCATCTGGGTGAAATCGTGGTTCCAGGGAACCACGTGCACCTCGGCTCCTCGCTGGAAGAGACACAAGGAAAACACACTTTGTCAATGCTCTTTGCTAATGTTTCATTTTGCTGGGCATTTTGATGAACCAGTCCCTACAGGAAAGTTGCATATACTACTTAATATATGCTGAGTCCAAAGTTCTTTGGGTGGCTCATGATACAAATAGACCCGATGGTCAGTGGAAAGTAGCAAAGAAACTGAAGATTTGATCCTGATTTGAAAGGTGTGGCCTCAGTTGGCAAACTCTCCATGGGTGCGTGGGAGGAGTGGAGGCTCCGGGTGGGCTACAGGAAAGGGGTGCAATCAAGAATTTCTGTTGACTGCATCCTGCTTTATTTACTCTTGCCTTTGTTGTCTGACCTTCTTCCCTAGGGCTTTATTTTCTATGATATTTGTTCTTTGAGAAAAAAATAGAATGTGATCAAAGCACACAGAAGAAAGAGAAAGCACCTTAAAGACACGTGAAAATAAAGAGATAGAGAGGTGAAGGGTGGAGGGTATGAGGATAAATTCCAGAAAAATAGTACTTAATAATTTAATACCTTTGAGGATTTCCCTGGCAATTCCTAAGAATTTGAAGTTTTGTATAGAAAGTTTTTTTTCCAAAAAAAAATATCAATAGGTTAGAGAAGTGAGACTATGAGATATAGCAACCAATACAGTATACACTGTAGGTTAGCATGAGTTCATTGGGGAACACTGAGCTGTGGAGCATTTTCTTAGAGATAACCTAGGCATGGCACAAAAGACCTCCAACCCTGACTCTATAATCTAGTTGTAGTTGTCATGGAAATTTCTAGGTATTTCCTCACTGTCATCAGTCTCCAACCAATGAAAGAAACCCCTCAAACAAAGGGATGCAAATGCTTGTAGTTGGAAAATAGGCAACATGAAATTCAATGATAAATATGAGAAGATGATTCAGACCATCCATGCATCTACTACTAAAAAAAAATCCAAGGAAATGTTTGTTAATATGAATAGGCCATCCATGTGTCTACTGTTAAATGAGCTGTGAAAAGTTAATAAAACTAATAAAAATTTGAAATCGTCTCTCACTATGAGGAGATGAATTAAAGAATTCCTCTTATAGTCAAGCTAAGTTGACATCCAAATATGTTCATGTGTGTTTGTGGGTGGCTGAGGGATGTGAGAGAGAGAGATAGATAGATAGAGAGAGAGAGAAAGAGAGAACCTTGAAGACAGACAAAGACAGAGAATTGAGAACAGAGAAGGTATAAGGAGAAATGCCAGAAAAACAATAAATTTTGCTGTATGGGTTTATAGTATGTGTAGTTGTGAAATACGTATGTCTGTTTGCACATATGTGTGCAGATGTGTACATCTTATGTACATGCATGAGGAGACTAGAGGAGAGCATTGGGTATAATCTATCACTCTTCACTATGGTTCAACCCTGTTCTCTCAATGAAGCTGGAGTTCATGGATTTTCTTTTTGACTGGCCAGCAAGCCTCAGCAATGCTTCGATGCCTAGCCCTCATTGAATGCTGAGGTAACAGGCGGCCACACACAGGTTTTTACATGGGTGCTGGTATCAGACTCGGGGCCTCACACTGGAGCAGCAAGTGTACTTATCTCCTGAGCCATTTCCCTAGCTTTACAAAATAAAATTTAATAAAACATTGGTATAATGGTTAAAAATTCCCCTTAAGGATTTTAAGGCTTAATTTTAATTAGTTGTTTATGTATTTACATAAAGCACAGTGACAGTCTTACATCAGGGCATAATCTCTGCAAAAACGGTTCATAATAAACATATGCCTTGTATGAGCAATCACACTGACTCCATCTTTCTGGTCATCTACAAGCCCCAACAAAAGTGAACGTGGCATGTCTCAGAATAAGTGATAAGAATAGTCAATAAATTATGAGAACAGTCGTTTTCTTATAAGTGTTAGTGGCCCTTGAGGATATTTCTAAATATAGCTGTTTATCTTTAATTTTAACAAGTATGGTTCAAATGAAATAAATACATGTATTGTTTTGTCTATCAAAAGCAGCAAGAAGAAAGCAGGTCACTGACAATATGAAGTGGAGAACTCTGAAGTGGAAAGCAGGTAAGCATTAACCATCACTATTACAAACCTCGCCCTTAAGGAGGATGACTGACTTACCTTCACTAGAAGACGAATGACATTGTTTTTTATCCCACAGTCTACAGCCACCACTTTCGTGGGATTTCCTTTGCCATACACCTTGATATCCTGACATTAAAAAAAAATGGGGGTGGTGGTGAAAGAGAATTCCCGAATTCCCCAGCTATAAGCAACAGGCCAGTATCATACATGCATCTCAGGATGTGTGCAATTAGATTGCTACCAGATTGATTGTTAACTGCAAAGGAGTGACTGGCAGTTAACAACCAATTTGTAAGAAAAGCACAGCAACTACGACAGACTATGCCTTTTTTATGAGAAAATGCGTACTTAACAAAGATCCTTAAGAAATTGGTTGTTTCCATAGTTAACCATCTTTCCCGTAGTTTGCCTCATTAGCAGTGGAATTTTCAAATATCATTGCCTGATTCAGCAGGAAACAGATGTGGTAATCGATGCATCAAGCCTTAAATGCCACTTGATCGTCTACTTGCAGTGATGATCAGATGGGGTGGCATGAGTCACTGAACATGAGGCCCATGCAGGGAGTCTGAGTGAGTGACATCTGTATGAGAGCTGCAGGAGTTCCTATGCTACTGTAGACCACTGGTCCCTTCAGATTACCAGACAATTATTTGCATTTAAGTGGTAGGTTTCATAAAAGGATTCCAGAGCATATCATAATCATTATCTATGTCTTAAGTACAGCTTGGAGGCAGATCGATTTTCACAGGCATTTACCCAAGAAGCATTTCATCAGTCATAAAAGAAGAAAGAATAGAAACAGAGAGCGAAAGCCTAGAGCACTTGGCATATTTGCCCTGGCTTCGAGAGTTAGCGAGCATATTATGAATTTAGAATGACTTTATGCTTTGCCAAAGGTGTTGGACGGAAGGTACAACCTGACTACATGAAAGAGCATTTTACTTTAACTGAAATGTCTCCCTCCCACAACTTTCTATAGAATATAAAATCATAACCATTAGACTGTCACTGAGGAAAAGATGTAAAGAGTCCTTGGCCATTTCTTTTTTCTACTAATTATTCTGAAGAAAAGAAAATGCCCTAGCCCTTCCATGACATGGGAAAATTACTGCTGAACAGATCCATGACTGCCACAGGTAATCTCTCTCATCAGATAACTTAAAAAGCTATAGATTTACTCTGAACTATAGGCTTCGGCTATATAAAGTAGAGCAGAATTACCATGGAATTGTTGCTACATGAAATTACAACGACAATGAGCTAAGTTGTCAACATTGCCAATGAACATAATCAAACAAAATTCACAGGTATATGTAACCTCCTGATCAAAATAAAAACTTTATCACAGTGATCGTGAAATTATTCTATTCTACGGACCTTAATAGGGTCAGCTTTCATCCCTATAATCTCTCCCTTGATTTGACATAGATACACTCATTTTCACTTGTTGCTAAATAAGTACATCATGGGAAATTGGTATCAGGAAAAACCCCTCCCAAATATCCACAGATATGGAAGTCCCTAATCTAAAAGGATGTGGTAACAGCATAGAACCTATGCACCACTTACTTACTCAAGTACACTTTAAATCATCTTCGGGATTAGTTGCAATAAATAAAACGATGCAAATGTCAAATGAATGTCTGTTATACGGTAGTATTGTTCAGGGAAGAAATGGTAAGGGAAAAAGTTGTACACATTTAGCACACCACAGTTTGATTTTTTTAACATTTTCAGCCTATTGGCTGACCCCACAGATGTGGAACCTATGGATATGGAGAGCTGCCTCTACATTCTTTCCATGTCCAGTGACACAGTTATGCTGAGCCTCACAGACACTTGACCTCCAAGAGAAAAGGGTTTCACACTGCATTTTTCAACCTTGTTTGGTCACAGAAATGTTTAAGGTAAATTTCTCAAGACTAGTGTTCCTCACATTTGGAAAATGTCATAATTGTACTATCCAGGTATTTTCTCCTTTGTTCACATCTTTTGCTGAGATATACACAAATCCCAGCATTACTGGTCAATCAATGGCATCGTACATGAAACCCTCCAGATTGTCTCCCTCCATTCACTGTCACTACATTGTGAACCATACATAGGAACCCTTTGATTCAGACACATCAAAGCAGACGTAGCTCTTCACACATATCTAATTGCTTGAGCTCTCTATGCCTCTCAACTTGCGCCATTCTTTCTGCCTGAGTGAGTTCTATATCTCCATCTACATAACTATAACTGCTGGCTGTTTGTGTCTCCAACGACCCTCACACTCCTACAGAGCCTTCTGCAGTGACCTCTGTCATGTTTTGGTACTGCCCCACAAATATTCTTAGAGTACACTGGGAGTAGTTCAAGATAGCATTTATCCCAGGGTTCTGTATACGGTGATGAACTCGCTCTCTTCTCTTACCAGACACTAGCTCACCAGATTCACTCCCACCTTCTCTAAAAGACATCCAATCAACATCAAGAGACTTCTTTCCAGGACATATTCTGTCACCTTATGGCAAAGATACACTAAGCATGCTTCACTTTGGAGAAACACAGACATCATTGTGAACATTAAGTTTTGAACTCAAAGATAGCACGATAACTCTTGTATGTGAAGGACTAGTTCCCCTGAATACAGTGATGGTAAACCATATTTGCCTGATTCCTACAAAGTTCTCTTGACTTTTGACAGGCTGTTAACTCTGATTCCAGTCACTGCTATGCCTGCCTTTGAAGGTTCTGTACTTTTTTTATCTGGTGGTGTTTAAATTCTACAACTAGAGAGCAAGGGAAAAGGTGAGGCATGCTAAAATCGTAGGAAACAGCCTCTAAATGAGAACATGAATGTTTCCATGAATGTCTGTAAGGGTTATTGAATTTAAGTGCACTAATTGTATAATGAATATTTTAATTGTTGTAAGACCCCTTTTCTCTCTCTCCTCTGGTGCTTCTGAAATATGACCTTTGATTAAATGAAAATTTTGATAATTTAAAATATAGACACTCCCAACATGAATGAAACAAAACTACAAAATAGAAGGAAAGTAGGAAAATTTCTCACCTTGGTTGAAACCTCAGCAATCAAATTCTGTTTATTTGGATCCACAAAATCCACTGGTTGACCTTCAAATTCAATTTTCCCAAGCATGGTACCCTATCAAATTAAACAATTAGACAATAAAATGTAACTAATAAGGAAGGTGTTGATGGGACAAACCCACAGGGACTTTGAACAGCTGCTCCAAGACTTGGATGTCTTTATAATGTTGCATACCCATCAGCAGACCTACATATTCTCAAACCAAATAAGAAAGTAGTAGAAGCATACATTGAAGGAAATGTTCAAGGAAAGGGGGTTAGTTGTCAGGGCTGAGGCCATTTCCTCATGTAAGCTAAGTTCATGGGCACCAGAATTCAGATAACCAGACTCCCCGATTCCAACCTGGAGCAGTTGATGACCTGTATCCTTAGCTCATTGGATTTAAAAACATTGCAATATATTGGGAAGAAAATAAGAAAACTAAAAACTGCAGAGATTTAAAGAGAATGAGTAGTTATTCCATAGTTTTAAAGTAAAGTTGATTCTCAGAAAGAAGGTGAAACGCAAATAAGTTAGAAAGTTCTAGAAGATATAATAAAAATGTACACTGTGTTAGACATGTTACTATCCAAGTGTCCCAAAAGGCCTGAACTTTAAAGAATGTTCAACCCTCTGTGAAGTTTCACAAATAAGCCCTGCTAAATTAAACATGGCAACATTGCCTTCTTTTTATTAGCTGTATATTGAGATTTATTTGTTAGTAAGCCTGCTTTGAACTATTTAAGAAAATGGCATTCTATATTTAGTTATAAAGATTTTTTTAAAAAAAGAATTATTGCATTGAAGAAAATAGAAGCTTCATTTCCCTTTAAACCTATTCCTTGAAGAATTCACTATGGGAATGAGGGTAACATGGATGTATAGTAGTCATTTTTCTGCTATTATTAAATCCAGGGGGCCCCAAGTCTAAGAAAACTAACCCAACCCCTTTCATTGGCACACTGTATACTTGGTACTCTCTACCTATTTTCAAATCCAAGTCATATAATCCTTTAATCTTGCTTAGATATCCCTAATCTTGAAACTTAATTTTCTCCTTTTTTAAAAGCATACTAAGTGAAATACAATTTAAAATAGAGTTCATATTAGCCTAACATATCATACAAAAGACATAGTGAGGTCTTGTAAATTTTTCCCCAAACATTAGACTTGACTTTCTTCTATTCATCCTGCTACTTCTGGAACCTGAATTGAATTCTCCAGCTTTCTTCCCTTCTCATCCTGAGTGACTCATCATGGTTTATCATTCCCACACACTAATTGTTAGGCTGAGAAAACACAAGAATCCACTTGGAATGTCTAATCTCACAATTGTCTATTCCCAGGACATTCACAGAAGTAACAGCAAATGATTGCATGAATTCTGTCTTCCTTGTGGTCATGGGCATGTGGGCATGCTTTTGTTTTTAAAACTGTTCTTCCTTTCTGTTTACAGAGAGCCTTTGCCAATACATTGTGGTGTTTTGGTATCCTCAGGGTATTCATTCCAGAAACCTCCTCAGATACCAAAAGATTCAAGTCACTTATATGATACGGCATAGTATCTACATATGATGTATGCATATCTATGGCATTAAAACATCTCTAGTGTACTTACTGCAATGTGCAATATAAGCACTACGTAAATAATTACTGTACCAGACTAGTGAATAATGACAAAATATATGCAAAAATTAAGGGACAATGTTTGAAATATTTTGGCTGGGTTTGCATATGCAGAACTAGCAGACATAGAAGACTGAATATATTTTAACAATAACCCACAATACAGTCATGGTGTCACATGCCTTTAATTCCAGCACTCTGGAAGCAGAGATAGGATGATCACTGTGAGTTCAAGGCCACCCTGAGACTACATAGTGAATTTCAGGTCAGCCTGAGTTAAAGCACGACCCTACCTCTAAAAACAAAACAAAACAACAACAAAAAACCCACAAGAGATTTTCTTAAAGTTTTTCTTAAAGTTTCTTAAAGTTTCACATATGGACTTTAATGTAATAGCAATCAGAAAAGTTCAGTTGCTTTTGGAGAACTTAGTGAACACTAATGAGGAATGTCTCTTTCTGATTTGCATGCACCACCCTCCTGAAATACATCTCACCAACTCCCCAGAGGGCTCTTCCATCAGCCCTGGACAAGGACAGCACCTATGCTGTCTGGTTTATGATTTCCATCCTTCAGCAGGGAGGATTCACTTTAGGCAAAATCATCATCGCTTCATTACGTTCTCTACTCGTTTTACTCGAGTCCTCTCACACGAGGTGAATTATAAGTGCCTCGACATGTTGACATAATCGACACAGAGTGGCAGTCAGGAAACTCCAGCCAGAGGATTAATCCCATGTCCACCCAGTTACAAATATACTAATCAAGTATTCAGTCTTGAACACTTCTTCAACAATAAGGGAAAATGGTAACTAAATACCAGAACTAACCAGATTTGTTCTTTTACATGTTAATGGGTTCTACATGCACTGGGGAAAATGTGAAGAGACATAGATTGGGCTAAAGAAGATAAGCATACCTTATCCCGAATTATTTTCGTCAGCATTCTTGTATCCACTCCATAAATTGCAGGAACCTGTAATAGAAAAAAAATCATAGTGACAGTGAAATTGGAGGAAATTAGATGTAGCATATTGTTTTTAAGTTACACTCTTAGCCTCATCTGTCTTCTCAAGCAGTAAATAATCTCCCACTCCTTCTTTTCTCTGACCCGGGGTGGCTGTGCTGTCAGAACACTGTAAATTGCTACTCTACTCGAGCACAAAATTCTAACTACCCAGGCTTTTCCTTAGATTGAAAAATGAGAAATCCTGAACATTAATCTCCTTCTACAGTTCTGTTGCTTAACACTAGGATGTTAAATAAGTAATATGATTTACTTTTAAACTATCAATGTACTTACTGTGAAACAATGAAATATATGCAGTTATATATGTATAGCTATTGTTTGAAGCACATGTATAATTTTGTAGGGATGTTATATAGAACATGTGTGCAAAAAAAAAACACAGTTTGAAAGAGTCAATTCAGTGAACTTCATAAGCAATAATATGCAAATCTGTTGGACCAGGTATTCCTGACACATAATAGTCTCTCGACTCATTTCTCTGAAAGCCTCTGCTGTATAGTCAAGCTATCCTAACATACTTCTAGCCTATTAGGCGATGAGGCAACACCTCTATGATTTTCATTTCTTTGACTAAGTTGGTGAAAGGTAAATATAGAAAAGAGCAAACTAACAAGCCATGAGATAGGATTATAATTAAGTCTCACCTAAATAAGTTTAAAGTGGTTGTCCTGAATAATATAAGGGTAATATGTTGTGTTATGAGAGATAAAGACAGTCAGACATATAGGCGCACACATAGAAAACTTCAGAATGAGCTTTATAGAAGATAAATAAATTCACCAAATGGTTGAAAAGCTAACAATGGTGGCCCAGGAAATGATGGAAATGCCTTCTTGACGCTTCTAAATTTTAGAAAGCCTGGGATCTAGGAATCCACATCAAGATTTTCGATTTGTCAAAAAGAGGCAATATTTACCCTCCAGTATGTAGAAACTCACTGGAAAGGCAGAGCTCTCTTGGGATAGTATGCTATCAATTACAGGTCCAGAAGAATTGAGCAAGAAACTGTATGGTAACAGTAGATAAAGCTAAATAATATGGCAGGTCTGTTAACATGACGTGTTGCAACATTTAAAGAAAGTAAATCTTCTTATTTGATGAGAAATTAATATTTAAACTACAGAATGCATGAGACAAGCTTTTATAACCTTTGTTTATATCACTACACAAAGAATTATATTCGCTTACATGTCATAATATTTATGTCCAAAAATACTTATCAGTAATCTGTTTATACTCGTAGGAATTAAAGATATCAAAAGTATTGTGCGGATGATACAGGGCCTGCATATATAGTGAACTGTACCGAGGACTGGAATGTATAGAAGCAAGCTATGTAACTAACTGCTAAATAAAAGAATGGGGAGAAAAAAAGAGTGGGGGGCATAGATTGCTCAAAATAAATAAATAAAAAGGAAATTCCAAACATTTTCTTACTGCTTTCATTCCTGAGAAATGCTACGAAGCATATGTGGCTGCCACCTAGTGGTTGAAATGGAAACATATGATCTGTGTGTGCAGAGTTCTGTATCTGGAAGGTTTAGCTTCTATGTAGTTAAAAAAAAAAAAATCACATAATTACCAGTGAGACAGAAACCAACGATTCTCCACACAAAAACCCCTAAGCTCACAACACCATAGCAGCCTCAATACTCACCCACCAGGACTCAGGGAAGTGAGCGGAAGAGGGGGCGGAAAGATTGTGAGAGCCATGGTGGAGGAGAATAGCAGAGACTTGGCAACCCTCAGTAACAACACACTTGGGGCTGAAGAATGAGCTATCCATGGTCCCCTACCACAAAGACTGATCCAGATGGCCCATGGAGGAGGATCTCCAGCTGACTGGGGATGGGGAAGGGGGGCAATGAGGAATTGGGGATAACAACTCATTGTTTGCCCACTAAACAATGTAACTCATTGTGGACAATAAAAAAAAATTCATTTAAAAAGAATCACTATCTAAAGTGGAAAGTAAATTTTGGAAGCTTCCAGATGGCTCTTTAAAGTCTACACAGACATGCCAGCTTTCCATAGACCTATCAATCAAGGAGATGAGCTGCATGCCCCATCCCATGTCCTACCTTCTCTTCCTGCAGCCACTGTCCCAGACTCTTGGTGGCCAGCCAGTGGTTGTAGTCATTGCTGTAATTCAGCACTAGCAGCCCTGCAACCTAAAGAGATACACAGTCATTTGTAAAAGCCATTCACAAAATGTTATCCAATGCCTGTGACTCATCGTGAACGGAAGCTTGCATTTTTAAATGTATTTTACCCAATTTACATGACACCTAAAAATGTTGGAAACACGAAAAAATGTTATCAACACTTTTATTTTAAAATACAGCATTGTTCATTACCGTGTGTGTGTGTGGAAAGTTGACCTCCCTTACAGATCTCAAGACCAAGCTGGTTCTTCTTGGCACTCTCTACTTTTGCACTATTGTGATGATCAATATTATGTTTAATTACTTGTTTAACTCACCTAAAAGTCAAAACTTTTTTCCTTCCTTTTTATGTAAAGGAGATTAACAAAATTAGAGAAGAATGTGGGAAACAGTGAGAGGCAAACTAAATAATAAATCCAAGTAATTTCAAAATAGACTGATGAAAAAAACAGTAAAACTGAAATGTAAGTTTTTGAATTGTTTATATGGTTGATATTCCAAGGTAGTATCAAATATTCTTGGGTAAGTAACTGGAATATATTTACAGTCAAACTGCTGTATAAATTATCTCTCATTAATCCCCTGAAGAAGATGAGAAGGCAATGGAATGTTACAGTTATCTATTCTCAAAAGATGATTCATCAGTTCTTTTTTCTTTTATTTTTTATTGCCATATGTTCATTGTACACAATACTGGTTACATAAAGACATTTTCACCTATGTATGTAATAATACACTTTCACCAGGTTCCTCACCATATTCACCACCCTTCCCTTTCTCACACCTGTCCCTTCCGGTTAGTCCCTTGGTCCCTCTAGATAGTCTCACTTCTTCTTTCATGTCATATAGACATGTGTGATTTATTGTGTCTTCACAAAATTAAGGAAGAACCAGTTAAAATGTTACTTAACTCAGTTAATATTATTATCTCCATTTACACTTATTTTCCTGCAAATGACATAACTTTGTTACCCTTTATGAGTGGGGAAAATTTTATTATATATATGTATTATATATATTAATGATGCCTAGCTTTCCTTATCATCCCTTCATTGTTGGACACCTAGGTTGGTTCTATAAGTTCGCTGTTGTGAATAGTGATGCAATAAAGATTGTGGCGAAGTATCTCTGGGATATATTGACTGGAGTTCAGTGGGTAAATACCTAGGTGTGGTGTGGCTAGATTATAGATCTATTTTTTACTTTTTTAGGAACATCCCTAATGATTCCTGTAGTTGGCTGGACAAGTTTACATTCCCACTAGTGATGTATAAGGTTTCCTTTTTTCTTCATTAATACTTATAGAATAGTGGTGATTTAGGACTTTTAACAAGTTTATATATTAAGCTAAGTTTCATAGAAGGCATTAAAATCTAAAATATCCTGAGAAATGAAATTCAGAAAAAAAATCAAGTTAAAAAGTATGTTTATACAGTTAGGAATGAGATTAAGTATATAAATTTAATCAATACTAAAATATTGAAGGAAAGGCTTTGCCTATTTTCGATCCTTTACTATCAATCAACAGGACCCCCCTCAAATTAAGTATTTACACAATCCTCTCAGATGCTACCTTGATTCCATCAGATTCCATGTATTTGCTAAGTCCCATTTCATCCCGTGCGGTGGTATCCGGGGCTCCACCATTCCCAACAATGGGGTTGGCCATAGTGAGGATCTGCCCCTTGTAGGCAGGGTCAGTAATTGCTTCTGGGTACCTGTGTGCACATGACAGAATGTTATCAACAAACAAACGTAACTACAAAACTCTAATACACATACATTTTCTGCATCACTGAAACCATGTAAATTAAAAAAAAATTGAAATTATCTTTAGACTTTGGCAAACCTCTGAAAATTTCAAAACAGAATATCAAATTTTTTCATGACATTATTATGAAAAAAAAAGAAAAACTGACATGTGAAAAGGCATTTTCTCGTATTTTTATTCCTTATTTAGAAAAAAAAAGTCAGTTTCAAAAACCTGAAGCATATCTTCTGACTACTAAATCAAAATATTCCAAATAACTAAATTACTGATAAATTAAGGAAGAATACAAAAGGATTGTATTCTAAAGTTGGAGGAATAAAAATGTACATTATTAATATCTGTATACTTATATATGAAATATTATATATCACTAGGAAACATGCCCACAAATGCCAGGAGTTAGCCACACGTGTCCCATGTACTATCAGACATTGCAACTAAATTATTTTTCTTCTCTCTTATGTTTTATCTTTCTGTACACTGAGGCAAACCAAATCTTTCTTGTGGATTATACCTGAAAGTGAATTTAGGTGCTGGGGGGAACAGAATCAACAACCTTGAAAGCAATAAAATTCAGTTTAGGCAGTAGTCAACATAAATTCTTCGCCCCATCCAAACTAACCTCTAAAAGAACTAACTTTGTCAACAGAACTCTTTGTCTTCCAGCTCCCCAATCCCCAGCTTGATTCCAGTGCTGTGGGGTTTATTTGTCTACAGCCTTCATCAACTAATTTCAGATGTCTCTCACCTGTCAGGAACTGAGAACTTTTTAATCAAGGCTTGTACACATTATAAATGCATTTCTGAAAGATGAATGACTAAATAACCTGTTTAATTATTGAGTGATCCATGCAATGAATAAAATCTATATTTCTCAATGGATAAAAGGGTCTGAGGACTAATCCTAAAGATGAATACCTTTCTATTTTCTTTCTCTAAAAGGGAACTGGCCAGGCTTACAGCATTTCCTATCAAGTGCATAACTGCAGCATGTCCTGGAGAATTGCAGTGTGGGAAGCAAATTAATTCATCAGGTCCTGTTTGACTTTTGTGATGTGACAAGATTTATTACCCGTAATCTATCACTGAGAAGAAAACTCTAGCACTCTCCATCATTCTGATCTATACTAAACAGTTGTTTGTTGGCAGGTATATTAACACAGCTAGTAATTAGTGCTGTCGAAAAGCTTAAATAATTACCTGGTGAAGCAAAACTTTGCAAACAGGATTCATACACTGCAATTTAATGTTCTCACCATAGGAACTGTTTTAAAGCCCAACTAATACTCTTCGTTTCATACAGAAAGGCAAGCATTCAGGAAAGAATACACATTAATAACATAAGGACAACTTGGCCAATCAATACCTTCAGTGTTAAACTAATGCACCTTTGTCTTAACAAGCCTAACTTGAATTTGCCCAATGGATTTGTCAAATATCTCATAGGTTAGTTGGTTGAATCTCTAATGGAAACCTTTGGAAACAGTTGAGCCAAGCATTTTTAAGACCCTTATCGGTTAAATCACCAGCTTCAAAATATTGTCTAATTCATTTCCCTTACTTTTCAAATAGGGAAAGCAGAACTCCAAAAGAGTAAGCAATGTCTTAACATTCCACATTCCTCACAAGAATTAAGACCAGAAGAATGTCAGTCTTCTGGGCCCCACATGAACCAACGCTGGCAACACTGGCAAGATCACCAAGTTATTTCTACTGCAATTCATTTCTTCATTGCCTCATACTAGTTAGAAAATCTTCAATGTTAAATCGGGTCACAATAGATAATTATTTAAAATATTAGCTCTATGTGCTTTTACTCTTGTTAAATATTGTATGACAATAAGTATGTCTGCTAATTTATCTTTTTTTATTTGACAGCAAAAATACTTAAAATGCCAAAGTATTTGATATTATATGTACATGACAAGAGTTAATCCCATGATGCAAGGTTCCAACTAGCCACAATGAGTGAAATCAACCCAGTTATTCTTCGACACAGAATAGGAAGAAAGCTTTGGAACAGAAGCATCACTCACCCTCCCAAGCCGGTATTAAAAACCACTTCACCAGCAACTGAGGAAGGATGGCCAAAGGAGTACCCTTTCATCTTCGTTCCATCTTCCAGGACAATGTGTGCTGTCTGAGCCTACAGAAACAGAGGCATGAATCTTAGCAGAATACAAATAGAACACACAGAGAGAAGAAAAACCAAGAAGGAAATACACAGATTAAGTGCACATAAAACTAGACTCCCCAGATTTGGAATTATTCTCCTAGAGCTTGTCACTTTTCTTCAAATGGATAGCTCTTGTCACCAGCAGGTGTTTTGTGTTATTTTGCTTGAAAGGGGACCTGGTGTATGTCGATACATTGCCTATTCTAAGTCTACTTGTAAAGCTGTTGACAAGCCAGAAACACGTCAATTTAGCTGAAATGCTACAGTCTATATCTTTTCCTCCTTAACATTCCTTATTTTTGCTCAAGTATAGCTTTAAGGGAAGCTTGTAAGTTTGTAAAAGTACTGTGAATTCTACCATCCAACTCATGCTCACTCTGTGGTTTTCAGCTGGAAGGAATCCTCGAGATTGCCTATCAAATTGTACTCCACCGAGCTCTTGTATTTGATGGATTTGTCCCAAGGGTCGCCCTCTCCACACCACACTGTGGTTGTGCCAGAGCTGTAACTTTATCGCTCTATTAATGCTGATACAAAAGCAAGCACCATGGAACACTTTAAAAGCAGATTGTATTTTTCTTTTTATTAGGGTTAATTATATCCATATCTGCTTCCCTCCTTAGGCTATGGACATTCTGAATTTGATTACTTTGTTGTATTAATCTTTGAACTAGCTTCTATAAAATTCTAGGCTAAGAGCAGGGACAATTAGAGAAACTTATCTAGGAAGCAAATATCACCCACTCCCCATAAATACTGCAATTCTATGGTTGAAACAACTGAAATCTCATCTCGATTTCATACAGGTCACAGGGGAGAAAAATATATATTTGTTAAACAATATAGTGGAAAGGTTAAAAAATAGCCAGCAGGACACTCTATTGGACTTGTTCTAATTGGAACATGTAGCAATAAAATCGCTATAATAACTAAGGAAATCAGAATGAGAACTTGAATGATACCTGACTATATTAGGTATAATCTTTTTTAGGATCAGTGATAGTATGAAGGTTACGTTGTGAAAGTTCTTATTTTTTAAGAGATATATACTAAAATATTAAAGCATAAAATAATATGATAGCTGAGATTTGGTTTAAATAATCAGAGGCTAGGGAAGACTCATAACAACATACGTGAAAGCAGCTTGGCCATGAGTTGAACACGTTGAAGGGAAGGAGGTCATTAAGCTGCTCCTTCTGCAGGGTGCAATCATGAAAGATAGAGACGCTCTCATTTTCTCCTTTCCATCCCTTTTCACCTTAGGCCCAGAGTCATTGAGACCAGCTCTTTTGTATTTTGCCGCAACCCCTCCCCTCCACCACAAACACACATATGCACACATGTGTGCACGCACACACACACACACACACACACACACACACACACACCCCAACTTTCCAAGGCAACGTGTACTCAATAAGTGATCTTTGTTTCTATGTTTCTTTAGATTTGTTTTTCAAGTACTAAAATGGAAAAATTATGTTATATTTTATAATAATTTCTGCAGAAATAAGATACCTCCTTCAGACCTAAAATGCTCAACTCTCCTGATATTAGAATGATTATTCTTCCATGTGTCATAGTGTTTTGAAACTACTGTACCATGTTCCTAAGTCTTGTTTATGTGTTAAGATGTGTACATACAGAACTATTTTAGGGTTTCCTATTAAAATTGATATGTTTATTATGTTCTTCTCAACAGAAAGTTTTATTAGTTTTTAATAGATAGTATGTGTCTATATTTCTGAGAAAGATGAAATAAAACTATGTTATGATCATCTGAAAAAATATCTGTGTGGATGAATATGAGAGTGATTGTGTCTATGAACCAGGAAAAGTAAATAAATTTTGTGTTTTGCTTGGTATATCACATTTTCTTTGACATTTTTCTCTACCCTTGGAATCTGTTTGAGATAACAAACAGCCTAGTCTTTAAATGCTTATAATTTGTCTTCACAGCCACTAAGTTGAGAAAGATTTTGGAGTTACTCAACACAAAGAAAGGACAATAATAATTAAACTTAATCAGATATCAGAGATGATGTGATTTCTCTGACAGGGATTAGCTTAAAACCCACATGTTTATCCTACGTTTTGTTTTAATTCTTCAGTTACGTTTGCCTGAATATAATTCAAGACATAAACTCAGGATTTTTGGAAGAGTGATAATGTTCAGTGTATTTCCAGATTGTGATAAGCTACTCCACAGAGATGGGTCTCAATAGGGGTGTGTTTATCGTGAAAACTCCCCAGGTAATGCTGACATGTTTCACTAGATGAAACCCTTTAGTCCAAGTAATGAAAATGCACTGTCAAAAAACAATTTCTACTGGAAATATTGTTTTCTGTTCTTGAGGAAGTCATGTGTAGCTGACATGCTTTCAAAACATGGGACAAAAGAAGGAAACGTTTTCTTAAAAATATGTAATTTTTAAAATCTTAAAATAACTTAAAATCTTAAAATAACTTAAAATAACTGTAACATGCGAAACTTGGGTGTGAAGTTCAAATTTCAAGTATTTTCCATTCACCAGTTTATTCTGAGCCATGCCAGACCAAAACTGAAAAAGAAATCACCTTTGGTTATGTTTTATCTTACAGTCTTCTCTCTTATTCTCATCAAAAAATTTCAAATTGATCCCTGAGCTAATCACCACTGCAATACTCTAAATAAAGGTAAAATTTAACATAATCAAATCCAACTCAGCCTGTTCCCTACAGTTCCATTTCATATTTTCCTTCTTCTCTTTACAGAACTAGTTTTCTACTTTGCTTTCGTTTTTCTAAAGATATATTTGAGGAGACATTTACTGCTGCCTGAAATAGTCCCCGAGATTGTGTTCAATATGTCTTTTGCTCCCTTAATTATATTTTTTGTTCTTTTTGGCAGCTTTTATAGATCTTTCAATTCTCTTTCCCACTACACATTATATTGTTACAAGGCTTCTGTTTATTGCCTACAGTACCCTTTATATTCCTCTTAACTATACTGGCCTCCGATGAGTTTAAAATGATGAGTGCCAATTGACTTATCTATGAATTGGTAAAGGAACTCTAAACAAGGAGCTATTATTTGGAATCCCCTCTTCTAGCTAGCAATTCCCCAAATGCTATTTCATGCCAGTAAGTCCATAAGAAATCACCTTGCTACCATCATAAGATATTTTAATAGCCTCCATCCTGGCAAACAGAGGTGCAAAACCTAGGAATTAAATTTCTATTTATTAAATCTATGATGTAAGTGGCTACTGTCAGAACATTCAGTACTCTGAAAGCTGAAAATGTAAAGGAAATCTTAAGGAGGGGAGACATGTCTACTTGTATAACATCAAGAAAAGTAACCAAAAGATTATGCAAAGTAAAGGGCCTGATTATGACATACATAGTCCGTATGTGCTTAATAAACATGCATATGCCAATAACATGATTTAGACATTCAAGTCCTGAATACCACTGTGTTAAGTACCTGGTCAAGGATCTGAAGATACATAGGCAAGCGAACCCCGATCCCCCATTTAGTAAAAGGTTAGATGTTCATGGATTGTAAAGCAGGGAAACACTCAAGACACCCAGTATTGAAACATCAATAAAACATCTGGAAATACACAGATGCCAAAAATATCATCCTTTCCTTTGGAGAAATTTTCTTTCTCTCTATTGTTTTTGTTTTACTCATAGATATGTTTATTTAAAATTAGCATATAATAAAATGAACTTTTCGTTTATAGTTCCATGTTTTCAAATTCATAAAGATTTATGTAATCACTGTTGTGATCAAGACGTGGAAGAATTCTAACACCTGTCAAGCTCTCATTGGCTATTACTTTGTAATTACATTTGTGCCCAATTTCCAACTCTTGATCTCTGTTCTCCTGTCCATAATTACATTCTGCCTTCTTGGGAATGTCATAGGAAACAAACATAGACCAGTCCTCCCATGCCTTAAATACTGAATCAAATAAAAATTTTCAATAAAGCTCATGTCAAATGTTATATTGAGCCCCAAATTGAAAGATTCCATTAAGTCTTTGCTAACAATCATATGTCAGTCCTCCTTGATCCCTCTATTTTAAATTGTTATATGCCCCCAGCCTGTCTCCTAGGTCCAGCCCATTTGTGGTAGTAACATGAGTTTTCCAAAACATAATGTAGTGTTGTCTTTTGTATCTCCTTTATCACAGCAGATAGTGAACTTCATGTGGCCAGAATATTACTGTTGCTCCATTCAAATGTAACTAGCATGTATCATATTTTACTTCTACAATTTTATGTTTTAATTCACCTGCCTTACTTTTATTTGAATACTTCTTTAAAGGGTTAATACCTAATTCTATGGTTTTTCAGTGGTGGTTATTGTTGCAAATATTTTAAAACCAAGGGTATTAAATTTCTTAGAATTTAAGTCTCTTTACCTTTATCATCTTTTCTTAAAATCTCAGAAGGTGCAACTTTCAAATCACATATGGTCCTCTGGGCTCAATAATAAATTTTTAACTAATACCCAGTTTAAAATAACTCTACCTAAGCCTATAGTGTCTAATAATCAATAATGATGATTACTAACCTTTACAATCACCCATTTTCTAGAATGTATTACATGAAATATCTGTATGCACACTGTCCTTCCTAGTGTCCAGGTATGCCCTCAAAGATCACTCCAGTCAGAATTAATACTCATTACTCTCTGTGACCACTGCATACTGTAATGTGTCCCCTTGTGTTCTAGTGGCTTAACATATCCTTCTGTTTTATTAGGTGCGACTTCTGGAACAGAAAGCTGCAAACCCAGTACAACATTGTTTCCTACAGAAAGAGGTGGCTGTGATCACATATACACTGCTCACTACACACTTGGTGAATTCACTGATCTAAAGCCATGATGTTCTGATATGAGCATTCAAGCACTATGATATTCCAAAGTAATTATTTACTGCTAACTGACTTCTCATTATTTGTATCAATTCTCACCTTCTCCTTTTGAAAGCAAAGATGCTTTGTACATAGTCAAAGTTCATAATAAAGGATAGAAGGAAAGGAAAGAGGCGGGTGAGCTGCGTGGTAACTCTTGCCTACAAGTTCCATGTGTCTTACACACCAACCTGATGTGGGGAAGAGAATGCCTTCAAAAGAACAGGCTAGAAGAACTCTAAACACCGTTTTTGATTTCTCATAATTTTTTATTGTTAATATTAATAATTATCTTTGTTACTAGAAATCTAATCCTCCATCATTTGCAAAGAGGAATAAATTGGATTTGATACACATAATCCAAACATACTCTTTTCTCTACTTTTGATCTAACATGCTCAGCAAATCTTAATGTAGGTCTGGAGTAAATTTGTTTGTTTTAATTCACTGATTACATTTCTAAACCAAATTTCTAAATATTTATACCAAATATTAGTTCATTTTCTCTCCCTCTGGTGAAAACTAAGGCTGTTATTTATGGCTTTATTATTGTTTTTGGGTTTATACATAATGCTCAAACATCTTTGGAATGAATATATATTAGTAGAATTAAATTTTTTAAAATATAATTGAACATGATATATATTTGAAATATTCACTAGTGAGACTCAATATGTTAAGGCATGCCCTTACATTAGAAAAAAATGAAAGATTAACATTTTTGCATAAGTGTGTTTACAGTAGGTACATAAATGTGTGTATACGTTAGTCATATATGTATATGGTTAGGTACACGTGTTCATATGTTCAGAGGCTCACAGTTCACAGGTTGATGTTGGGTATCCTTCTGAGGCAGGGCCTCTCAGTTGACCACAGAGCTTGCCTACTCAGCTTGCCACAGGGGATCTCTGGAATGATGGGGTTACAGGTGGGCCACCACCCCCTCCTGGCTTCACATGGGGATTGAGTACCTAAAGTCCAGTCCTCACACTGGAATGACAAGTGCTGGGCCACGGAGCCATCTCCCCACTCCTAAGGGTTACTCTTCTTAAGCACATCTTATGAAAGTTAAATGATCTTTCATTGTCCATTTCCTATCCTTTGGAAAAGCTTGAATGAGAAACTGGATTGTACATAGTTATCTATTGAACTTAACTCAGTTTCACTAACAAATTGAGTATTTAGATTTCAATAAAAAATTTTCCACTGTTCTGGAAGAGATTTGTCATGTCAAATAGAATTATGAAGCTGTATTTGGAAAGTAAGAAATAGGAGCACATTATGTCCCTGAAAATTCCACCCTAACTCCCTCCTACCATAGTCTCTCTACATTGTACTAGTTACCAAGAATGGATAAGGCAGTATTTTATAAGCTACTCCTGGATTTTCTCATCTAATCCCCATATCAAAACTATGAGGTAGCTAACACTCTGATATCCATTTCACACATGCTCTCACTGAGCCTAGCACCACAAGAGCGCAGCAAAAACCATTCCCCAAGTGCCTGAGGAAGTAATGGTTTCTCATCTTAGTCTAACTTACTACTTCTTTTGTCCTTATTTCTATTTTCTGCTTTCCAACTTTTTTAGCTGGAGATAAAAAGCAATCGAATCATGCACTCTAATTTCTTTATAAGAGCTTTAATTCAAAATTGCCATGGATATGCACAAGGAGACCCAGGTCAACCAAGAATTACCCATCTATAAATTCTGTAAATTGCCAGAGTGAAATGTCAACACATTGATTACACGCTGTCATCTCAAAGGAAGCAGCAAGATTTGGAAACTGTTCACGCTGACTCGCCATCTTGAGGTTTCAAGCTCTGAAGTCAGGTAGGACCACAGATGTGAAGGTAGGTGAGGAGTGTCTCCTCTACCCTCCTTCCAGGGAAGATGGCCTGCTCTGCTGTGAGAAACTAGGGCACAGGACTATTTCCTGCTGTCAGATCTGACTTAGCTGTCTGACTCAGGTTCCTCCTGGAGAACGCCATGCCAGACAGGGGAGAAGGGGGCATCCCCAATGCAGAAAAATGCCACAATCACTTTTCCCATCACGATGACTTCTTGAAACTTCCCTTCAGAGATGTCTTCCCTTATAAACAGTTCTCTCCCTCAAGAGCATTTCAATACCTTTCACAGAGATCCTAACTCATGAGGCATTTCAACCAAGTGGCCCCAGGAAGCCAAGGTTACTCCCAAGTGGACACTATTCAAGAGGGCATGATGGTGCACACGTGTAATCACAGAATCTGGGAACAGAGAGGAGGATGGCAAGTTCAAGGCCAGCCTGGGCTAGAGTGTGACCAAAGAGGAAGTAAAGAGTTGAGGTCACCTATAGGAAGCTACTTGATTTGAGTCACTAAACACAATTTCAGCATACAACTCTCTAAAGTAAAATTCATACCTATATATATACATACAAATTTTCTGTATTTTCCAAAAACCTTATGAGTGACCTTAGACCTATGTTATTTTGTGCCTAAAATTAATAATATATCCATCTGTTTAGGGTTAAATTATATTGGTCTCCTACCCCAATAATACATACATATAACCTAAAAAAACCAGGACAAGATCTTAGGTCAATACAAAATTAAGTACTGAAAAACAATAGAATATATTCTATTGTTAGTATGTATATAAACTAAAGATTGAAATTTAAAATCTTTATGACCTAGTCATACTAAATGTTGCTTTTATCTGTAAATACTTAGGAAGAATACCTATAAGGTATAGACTTTTTCTCTATACAATATTTAAATAGACTAAAACTGAACTTTCCCATTCACGTGTAATTACTCCATTTTAATCTTTTACTTTGTAATTGGATTTATTTGTCTCTAAATTAAATTGAACTATGTAAATGTTTACATAAGCCCCATTTATGTTATATTTCAGATGAGCAATATGAACTAAGTGAATTTTTTTTAATATTTATGAATCCTGGGGACTCACCAATCAGTAGTAATTTTTATGAAAATATATATTGGTGAGTTTTGCCTGTAAATAGAAATAACAATAAATTCCTAGTGGTTGTTTGGTTGTGTGTGTGTGTTGGCATTGTTGATTCACAATGACAGAAAAAAATAATTTTCATCTTATTAATGACACTTTATAAGTTATGATAACACAAGCAGTTTCATAGGATCCCCAGCATCTCACCTCTCCAGTGCTTTTAGTTTATCTCAACATTAAAATTTATTCTTCAACTAAATGGGTGGGTCTATTTCATTTTCTACTAAAATGATTGATTAGCATGATCGGGCTACAAATAATTGACCAGAATTTTCCATTTTAAAATAAAAATATTAAAAAATTTCAGTTTGAAATTATATTTCAGAGGTATGTACTTCAAAGAATTTCCCAGGATAAGAACACAACAACTATGAATAGGAGACGCACAGCTAAATTCCTCTTCAAAAAGCTTTCCAAATGTGTCCCTGGTGTTACGCTAAACTGACTCAGAGGGCTTAGTCATAGAAAGTAGAGTCAAAATTGAACAAAATTTATAATTAACCTATAAAACTTTTGAAACTTAGTCATAGAAAGTAGAGTCAAAATTGAACAAAATTTATAATTAACCTATAAAACTTTTGAAGCAGCTTCAGTATTATATTACTGAAAGTATCTACTCACTGTTCATTCATCATTACCCACCCCACTGTCACCAGGACTGACTTTAAGAATACTGTTCCTTGAATGAAACAACAGGAATTTTATTTGGTTTGGATTTGGATCCTTTATTTTATTTTAGCTCACTGGAAACAAGCCAATACGAGCCTTCTTGCAGTCTAGCTTTTTGTATACTACAAACCATTGTGCATATGTTGGATATGTTATGCATATTTTGCATATTGGACCACAATGTGGGGAAAAGCAACAAGTTGAAGCTAAAAGCAGCAATGTTTAGTTCCAACCACATGAAAATATTTTGGTTGATGTGGAAGGAAAATGTCAGCTGTAGACAGCATTGTCCTAAAACGTCCTATTTATACTGTTTCTGGCAGCTGTATAAAGAGAAATATCCTCATTGATTCTTTGATTTAAACAGCCTCTTCTGAACATCCAGGAAAAAAAAGAAGTGCAACTCAAAATTATGTGGTCTTGAGAAAAAACATAGATATAAGTGACTCTTGAGTATACAATAAAATCTCCGCAGGAGAAGTGATTTAGAAGATTTTAGTGGCAGGTTAAACAACAGCTGTAGCGTTAGATACATAAGCAAGTGACAAAATGTCACATTTAAAATATCTGCCTTGTATTGAAGGTCTACTTAATTTGGTAAGTACATTTTCTAATGTGTTTCTCACTCTGTCAGCAGAAAGTCTGTGTTAATTGTGGCACTTTCACATGGGGGGGGGGGAATGGGAGGAGCAACAGAGTCTCTTCCCACATCCCAAAATTCCTCAATGAAAGGTCCTGTGTGCAAAGCCTTGTGCTAACTCAGCAATCCATTCCATAAAAGATTTGAATATAGAACATTATAGATATAATAATCCCCTTAAGCTTGTGTAGAAAATGAAGTGATCTATACTGGGAATCCAGCTATCAATCAATCTGTTGAGTCATTTATCTGACTAGGTTATTTGCATATATAAAAAAACAGAGGCCCCCATTGGTTTATTTCCATTTTCATTACAGCCTAAAGCTATATAACAGGTTTGATTTCTAGCTTACCTGATACTTTGTAGCTTTTAGCTCACCTCAGTACTAAGACTCTTAAGAAATAAATTCAAACTAGGCTTTGAGAAGTAGGAATCCTAAAGTCTTAATACATTTCAAATAATTCTTAATTAAATAATATGATAAAATGCAAATTTTTGGCAAATGAAACCTTATTTTTCATTTTTGGAGATATAAAATCAAAATATGTATACTTAAAATTCATAATTAGAACACTATTTGCAATGTCTTTAAATTATTTCACAGAATTCCCCTATATTATGAACACTGTAACTGTAGTCAGCAAAGCTATAAACTCAAGTCCTCTACTGTTGGTTAAACATAAGCTAATGTGGTGGAAAAAATCAAAAGGTTAAATTGCATAAATAGTTCCACATTCTGGGTATTTATAAACAAGACATGAATTTATGACTAACTTTTGTAATTTCTCCTCAGGAGTAAAATACAGCATTTATAAAAAGTCAATTACTAATATTTATGAGAGTAGCATTTTTTAACAAACACTGATAAGGGAAAATGTTCCTGAATCTAGGATAGAACTAAAATAATGACAGCTACTTTTAATCTTTTGACAATAAATTAATATAGTCTTAAGTGTAGTTCCATGTCGTAAATGAAACTTAGTCAGGAAAATACTATAGTTCTGTATCAACCCTATTGATTTATTTGTAAGGATTTCACATGATCCAACATCTTCCCTGTGAAATTTAATAGATCCCATGTGTGGCCTGTAATGAGTTGAAAGGATTAAGAGAGTAGCCTCACGAATATATTTATGAGTCCATCTTCTTCAGACATTTGAACAAAACCAAGCGTAAGCTAAAGATCTCTAGGCTAAGAGGTCAATTAACACAAAACTTGAGCCTCTCTCAAAAAGCCTTCCTCAAGGCTCAGTCATTGTGAAGGCCTCGAGAATGTTAGTCACATCACCCAGTCTGGCACTGCAAACTCCTGCTAATGTATGGGAGACATCGCCCACTCCATCTCATTGCAAAAGAGCTTCTGCAAGCTCTGGTGAAGCTCTCAACCTTTGCAGCAAGGCAGAAATAGGAAGAGAGTCTAAAGGAGGTGGATGGGCAAAGGAATGGCTCCATTTCCATAGTAGTAAGACTTCAGTTCACCTTACCCCTAGGCCATCAGAAATGGCATATTGGACCTTGATGAGGAGTGAGAAAAACTGATGCAGACCAGTCTAGACCTTCAGACAGTTCCCCAAGTAGAATGCTTTTTTTTCTGACCCAGATCAGTACTGCTACAGTAAGACAAGTCCATGCCTCCAATATGTACCACAGCGATGGGGACACTAGGTGATCTATGAGTGAGCATTCCTTAGGTGTCTCACTCACTGCCCTCTAGTGAAAACCATTTAATCTGCAGCTTTTTTCAAGTGTGTTGTGCTGGAAGCTCCAATGGTCATGATACTGTTAACAACAGACAAATAAATCTTTATCATATGTATATATATAGATGGATGATAGATAGATAGATAGATAGATAGATAGATAGATAGATAGATAGATAGACAGACAGACAGACAGACAGATAGATAGATAGATAGATAGAGAAAAATAAAATGTGGAGATATACATAGAAAAGCACAAAAGAGAAGCCACCTCCAAACTGCAGAGAAAAATGTGCACCAAAAATGTAAAGTTGGGCTGGAGAGATGATGCAGCAATTAAACTGCTTGCCTGCAAAGCCTAAAAACCCAGGTTTAATTCCCCAGCACCCACATACAACCAGATGCACAAAGTGGAACATACATCTGGAGTTCATTTGCAATGGCTGGAGCTCCTGGAGGGCCCATTCTGTTTGTTTCTCTCTCTCTCTCTTTCTCTCTCTCTCTCTCTCTCTCTCTCTCTCTCTCTCTCACTCCTTGCAAACAAATAAATAAATATTAAAAAAGGGGGAAAAAGGTAAAGTTAACTCCCAAACTAATCATGAAGTAGCTCATTTGGAACTGAAACATAATTTGTTATTGAAAATATCTTGCATTACGGTGAATGAAATCCAGCCCTAGTATATATTTATAAGTAGTAAAAGTCAAATAAAATAGTCGTTCTTGAAAATGTGTGAGTAGCTTCCCCCATCTCTCCGCCTTCCTTCATTATGCACTGAGGCTCTGCTACAATAATGAATTCCATTTTCTATGAATGAGCTTTAAGCTAAATGATTCTAGTTTTAGGAGTTTCAGAGTTGCCAATGTTTAATCAAATGACCACAACCTCTCTACACTGAGCTAAAGAGCGTCCTCTATGTCAGCACGTATAAGCTGACTAGATCACAAAAGAAATGGAGACTCCAAGGGGTGGTTTCACATTCAAAGTGCTAGAGAAGAAACAGTCCCTTAGTTGCCTGACTTCACTGTAACACAGGTCACCACTTCTAAATAGGAGTGGATTAACGGTAAAAGCAATATTGACTGAGCCTTTTGTCTATCCACAGAACTTAACCCTTTCAATTTAAAACCTTTGATTTCAAAATTCATTTGCAAAAAAAACTCAGACTATTTATTTAGGTTTAAGTAGATTTTCAAGATGTATGCACTTAGAATGCTTAACTATAACTTCCTTAAAGTCAGAGACTATGTATTCATTATTAACTTATTTTTCCCATTATATATTCCCATGACATGCTTATTTGTTAAATGATGGGTAGATGAATAAATTATTAAAAGATGTCCAGCATTTTGGTGTCAATTCTGGTTTTCAATATTTAATTATGCATACTGAAAGAAAAAGAATACTTGCTTTGTAGGCCTGGAGTTAAATTTATTATAAAAACATCATCTTGGAAAGGTTTAATATTTAGGCAAAAGGCTCATTACCTTAAATATGTGAGAATTCTTATCAGATATCTTGTCATTGTAATGATTTGTTCACAAAAAAACCTGAGGGCACTAATTAATCTAACCTTCTAATATGACCGTCCACAATGGATAGAACAAAATGTTTTTAAACCCAATTTCTATTTTCAATTGTTTCATAGATTTTATTAGCCTTAATTTTGTATGGTAACCCTACACTCTTTTAAGTAAAGAAAGAATTTTTTCCAGACTACAAATGACAAAATCAATGTTCAGAGAATATGTGAATTAACAAGGTCACAACCATAGGAAATATATGACAGAGGTTAGAACCCAGTTTCTTTATTCCCCATCTACAGTCTTTTTTTTTCTGCCATACTGTTACAACTGACTGAATATAATAATATGTGCTGGGCACTTTCAATAGTAATAGAAAAAACAGATTATGGTCTCTAAAGCTTTCATATTTTATGGTTGTTGATCATTTATACCCTTGATACCAAGTTCCTTTAAAAAGTAGAATACCTTGAAATTCTTTTATCTTCTCTATAAGTGAAATGCAATCATGTCTTGTGGCAAGGCACACTCTATAAATATTAGCCACAAGCAAATATGCAAGGAAGTGCAAACAGAAAAATACAAGTGCTCTCTCTCTCTCTCTCTCTCTCTCTCTCTCTCTCTCTCTCTCTCTCTCTCTCTCTCTCTCTCTCTCTCTCTCTCCTTCTGACCTCCAATGACATTGAGAAAGCAGCCTGAATTCCAGGGCAATACTGACTGCAGAGTGCCTTTCACAACCAATTTACTATTGCTACCTAGTTTTAGTGCTGCTGACCTATAGGGACTCTTTGGTCCTTTGTTGACCATGATGTTACTACATGCTGAAGATTGTTAACTATCTTTAAAATATTTCCACCTATAAAAGAATAAATTTGAATTTTTCAATCCTAGAGAATTAAGTTTTTAAAGGCAAGGCAGAAGAAAACATAAGTAGAGGATTATTTCAAGTAAGTGAAGAATAGCACAGGTCCCCCTGGACTCTGTATAGGGTTTTAATTCACTGCTATGAACTTCAAACTTCTATTTTTCATGCCTGGCTTTTCTCCAAACACTGGCCAGTAAGAACTAAGTTTGAGTAATGGCTTCAACACCATGAAATGATGGCTTATTCCTCCGACAAATTTGTCATTCTTAGCTGTGCTCTATGGCAGACCCTTGAAACACATGTGCCACCTTTAGCTGGAACAGCTCCACTTGTAGAACGCCCACGTTTATTCCATCCTGTGCCCATGGTGCCTGTGGTGGAGTGGGATGGAATCCGAGGGAACCGGCTTCTAATGAGTCCTAGAGCCATCTTAAGTAGTCACCTCCTTCCTCACTTTCTGGTGTCTAGAAGAGATACGCTCGCTCATCTTTACCTACCTCATATGAAAAAAAAGATTATATTCCAGGTGACCTAATTCTGAAGTTTTAGACCACTCCACAACCACAGGCGATACTGTTTCCATTGCTGTTTAAGTGATATATGTGTGTTCTTGTATCATTACTGACACTAAGGTAAAACCAACTATTCACTCCTATAGTTCATATCTAGTTCTTGTGCCTTTGATGATGGTTTAGAATAGTCTCCATTCTGGCTGTCTTGTACTTTGTGATATCTTCTCAGTTTGGAATATGGGTACTTGTTTCACACCACTAACACGAGGAGAGATATGTTCTCCTTTCTCCTGGGATCTCAAGTGATTCGCCCTTGCTTTCTTTCTCTCCCTCTCCTTCTTTGTCCTTTTTCTCATTCTCTTCCTCCTCTCTCCATCTCCCTTGTCTCTTTGTCTCTGTTCTTTTCTTTCCCTTGAATTCCTATTCCTCATCCACTCCTATCCCTGGTCAATACAGACATTACTGAGTCCAGCAGGTATCAAGATGGAAATCCACAGGACTCTGACCAGAGAGCAATCTAAGCTGGAGGAACTGTGGATGCACCTCGAGGATTCTCAGTCAAGCCAGTGAGTACACAGAATATAAGCAGAACATTCAGCATGATTCTACCAGGATTTCACACCAACAAAACAGTGGGGTTTTTTTTCATGTTTTACAGCTCTTTCTATTGAATAAGCAGACTTTTTAAACTACTATGATTGAACTTTCCATGGAGCAGTGATAATGTCCTTTGGCAAAGTTCCCACAGAGAAAGTAATTCTAGTCTTGTCAGTAACAAATGTCTTCATAGAATTATAGGACGGGGTACCCAATTCCACAGAAATTTTATTTTCCAATGGTGAGGCTACAGTTGAATGCCCCTTCCCTCGGATCTCCCCTTCAGTTGCAGTTACACATAGAGAACCAGAATCATCCCTGCTGTCTGCCTCAAGATCTAGTCTGCAGAATAAAATGAATCT
This sequence comes from Zapus hudsonius, assembly GCA_004024765.1. Lineage (NCBI taxonomy): Eukaryota > Metazoa > Chordata > Mammalia > Rodentia > Dipodidae > Zapus > Zapus hudsonius. The sequence continues at coordinate 54,098 of PVHP010004284.1, forward strand.
GGCCATATGTAAGAAGGATAAAAAGGGAAAAGGAAAACACTATGACAGTGTCCACATAATGGCTTCAAAATTTAAAATTCACAGATATGTTGTTTCTAAGTTTTTAAGGTTTTTTTTTTAAAAAAAAACACTGTCAATTGGACAACTACAGAACAGAAGTGTGTCTGGTGCACATACAAGCAGCTCCAGCTTTTAGGGTTCACAGGAACTGTGGTCATTCTTTGTATTAGGTAAAAATTTTTGTAAATTTACTCAAAGATAAATTAACCATTTGCTAAATCAATAGCTGCTATGGAAAAGCAAAAGTTAATAAATGAGCCCTTTGGAACCATGTTCAAATCTATGTTTGCTCTGAAAGGGGCAGCCTTGCATGGCTGCTAACTAACCGCCCTGTGCAGTATTATCAGAAACAAGAAACACGGTGTTACCTTCACAGACAGGAGCCTGATGCTGGGTCTGGAAAATTCCCATTGTCTTTTTGAAGTCACATTGGCAAAGCCAAAGCCACTCTTCAGGGTCTTCACCACTTTGCAAGCTGTCAAAATCCTCGTCATTTTGAAGATGTATTGTGGCTAAAATTAAATGAAATCACATATACTTTATGAGTTTTAATTAATGTGAAAGAAAGCTGGGTGGAGGCAGCCCCGTTGGGTTTGAAAGCTAACTGCCCAGCGATCCCTAACTATCCATTCATTCTGCCATTAAATGTCTTCAGCCACAGCTCCACCTTCGCTTAGCCCCTCCTACCTCGCTGATGTCCGGAGATGTTCCATGGATGTGTCATACAAATTGCAACACATCAAATACTACCTTCTCCTGCTGACATAATGCTGGTGTTGAAGAGAGCCGGCCGTCCATCAAAGGATTTGCTTATGCAGCTAAACAGACTGACCCAGGAACAGTGGGCAGCCCTGGGAGAATCTCTGACCCTAACAATGCTAAGATCAAAGACTATTACAAACCTTTACAAATGATACGGAATTTGTCTCAGAACAGATGTGTGTATTCCCAAGGAAACTTAAGATAGGTCATTTTTTCTGCTTGGAAAAAGATTAATAAAAAATATTCACAATAAGCTTTTCTCCACAAATACACAGTAACCCTGTTTTAATTATGTCAGGACTAATAGATATGTACATTAGATACCTATTGATGCATTAGTGTGTCTTCCAGATTTTAAAACTCTTAGTAATGTCAAGAAAAACACAGCAAGAACAAAACTTTATGTATACCTCTACATCTCTTAAAATTTTTAAGATGTACATAAAACAATGGGGAATTCATTTTAATATAAGCACTGTTCCTAAGTTAAAATATTTTTAGTTATTAAAATTTTAAGACTTGGGAGGCTGGAGAGACGCTCAGTCAGTAAGTGCCTACCACACAAGTGTGAGGACCCCTAGTACCAAGTAAATTAAGTGCTAGTGATAGCAACACACACCTACAATCCCAAATCTGGGAGGTGGAAGCCAACAGACCTCCAGGACAAGCTGACTTAGATACACTAGCAGAATCAGTGAGCAACCCTGTCTAAATAAATGAGGTGGAAAATAAGAAAGACATCCAACATCAACCTCTGGCCTACACACACACACACACACACACACACACACACACACACACACACACTTGCACAAGTAAGTATGCACCCATGCACACATACACACAAAGACCAATCAGATGTTGAGAATTCATATTTCAACATAAGTAAAATTGATTCACTCTATCCTTATAATGTATAATCAGGAACTCAAGAATCCATAAAGTGATGGGATCTCTCACCTATCAGGGTCTATAAAGTACAGTAGGGAACATTCTTGGAGACCAAAAAATAAGAGTAATAAAGACTCATCCCTAGAGCTTTCCATAATGAAAAGGGTGAGGTGGAGACTGTAATTTTAAAAAATATTTTATTTATTCATTTTCAAGCAGAGAGAGAGAGAGAGAGAGAAAGAGAGAGAGAGAGAGAGAGAGAGAGCACCAGGGCTACCACCTTGTGGGTCTGGCTTATGTGGGTCCTGGGGAATTGAACCCGGGGCCTTAGGCACTGGAGGCAAGTGCCTTAACCTGATGCTGAGCCATCTCTCCTGACCTGTAATTTTTATTGATAAAGAACCGGTGGTGGAATTAGGGATGCAGACACTTTAAAACAAACAAAAGAGAACAAAATGTAAGCTGAATCTTCTGTTTCCCTCAATTAACAGTGTATTTTCTCTGCGATCAAACTACATCACAGCTTCTGGTGATAAAAAGCTGAACAAAAGAATCCCATGCTAGCCAATGTAACTGATTAATAAAATAACTAGTGTTATAACTGTATGCCAACTGTAGGGGAAAGGTGAAAATAGTGGGAAAAAAACCAGGAAAGATCTAGTTCCTTGTGACTATCTGGTAAAATTTAACTGTTAGATTATATTGAACTACAGCTTGAAAGATACAAGTACTCCAAGTAGATGGAGTGGAAATACATCCAGACATGAGCGTGCAAATAGAGGTATAAAACTTTACTTTATGGGTTGATGGTAAGCACCTGCAATCTCAACAATCAGGAGGCTGAGACATGAGGACCCCAAGTTCAAGGCTAGCCTGGGCTATATACCAGGTCCCTGTCTCAAAAAATTAATGAATGAAAATCAGAAACTGAGCCTGATAAGCCTAGAGGTCATGAATGGACATAAAATCGAATAGTAAGTACTATTCACTGTATATGCATTAAAACATTTGACTTTTGCTCATAAACAGTGCTTGGGGTGGTCCTTCAAGTGTGTTTTGAACAAGAAACAAAGGTGAATATTTCTTTTTTGTTTTGTTTTGGTTTTTGTTTTTCGAGGTAGGGTCTCGCTCTAGTCCAGGCTGACCTGGAATTCACTCTGTAGTCTCAGGGTGGCCTTGAACTAATGGCAATCCTCCTACCTCTGCCTCCCAAGTGCTAGGATTAAAGGCGTATGCCACCACGTCCAACTAAAGGTGAATATTTCTGTTAAAGAAAGATGATAGAAAATTAAAAAATAAATGGACCATGAATCTTATAAGAAGTAAAACCTCTCAACTTAGAGAACAATGATCTTAAAAACAAGAGTTGCTGCCTTTGTCTAATCCTTGCTTCAACCTATCCTCATCTATACCATTTTCCTTGAGGTGTGTGTGTGAAAGAGAGAGAGACAGAGAGAGAGAGAGACAGAGACAGAGAGACAGAGACAGAGAGACAGAGACAGAGAGACAGAGAGAGAGAGGTGTACAAAGATTTCATTTTCCTAACTAGAAAACTTGGTGACGAGCCAGGCGTGGTGGCGCACGCCTTTAATCCCAGCACTCAGGAGGCGGAGGTAGGAGGATTGCTATGAGTTCGAGGCCAGCCTGAGACTATAGAGTGAATTTCAGGTCAGCATGGGCTAGAGCGAGACCCTACCTCTAAAAAAAAAAAAAAAGAAAAGAAAACTTGGTGACGAAAATCAGCCATAGACCCATTATCCAGATATACCAGTGTAGCAATCACTGTAATATGTTTCCTCTCTTTATCCCTTGTATTTTAAGTAGGAAAGTTTGAGTGCAACTAGTTATAGACATCCTCAACATTTATACCAGCAAATCAAAACACCATGGCCAGCTGAATATGGTTTTCCAGAGCACTGTCAACAAATCTTGGTTCTAATTCTCTGATTCTGAAGTTTAGAAAGAAATGTGGGCATGAGGGGGGTGATGGGCTGTTACTTCCTTCAGTAAGGTATCCTGAATGCAAGCTCTGGTTTGCATTTTGGTCTGTAGAATAAGGGGACAGGCAGAAGTCTTGGATAATTAATTAAAATAGTCTGAATTAGAAAAGGGAAATCCATACATTGTGGCTCTATAATTATTGGTCACATTGAAAACCCAATAAATAGATCACAGGTAGTTTTGGAACTGAGTGTTCAGGTACTCAGAAATTTACAATCAAACTGCAAAACAAAAAAAAAATCAGTGCATGATGGAGGAGCTTACATCTGGACAGGTTACAGGGGTGAAGCTTTACAGCTTTAAAAATAAATAGAAATATGATATTTTTGTGAAAGACGTGGAAGAAATTTTTTTAATGTTTTTCAATTGGATTTTTTTTCCTCTGACCTCATTCATGTCCAGGACCCTTTCCTTAAATAAGCTCCCTACACTAAGCTGAGCAAGGTAAGTAGCATGCATGCATGTGTATGGGGGAGGGGCTGACACTCCATAAGCCAGGCTATTATACATTGTCTAATTTATAAATAGCTTCAGGTATATGGACTTAGCCCACTGAATGATAAACTTACCCATTGTTTCATTATTGGCAGCTCTTTACTCTTTCTCCCTGTAAAATCCCATTTAAAAATTAAAATCTAGGCATTTTTTTAAATTGAGGTAAAATTTTCTATTAATTTTTAATGTAATACTAACAAAATATTTTATTTCTTCCAGAAATTGTCTTGACGTGTGTAAAACTTTTCCCATTCTCAGCTTTATTACTCTCCTTTTCATTAAAATATGCACATGTATATATACATGTATGCACATATATAGAGAGAATTATTAACTATATAATTGATTATAATACTCTTTCCAAAGGAATAAAATGACTCACAATCTTCCAAATCCTTCACACTACTTAATTTTAGAAATTTTTAAATGCAGTATCTTATTGAAATAGTAATAAATCAAATATCAAGTTATTTTTGTTTTCACTGAATATTTAAAGAAATTTTGAAAATACCCAATAATAGAAAATATTCTAATCCAAACATGCCTCTGCTAATATTTTAGTGTATTTTCTTCTAATGTCTTTGTCTATATAGAGGTCATAGTTATGTAAGCTTATCAGTTTGCCTTATATGCTGTGAGGCATGATTATACTAAAAGCATGCTTAACGTTGTAATGAAGGTCTTTTTAAGTCTTAATTGAAAAAGCTGAAAATCAATCCATTGTCATTGTTGCCATCACTGGCACTGTATATCAGTATTGCCTTTTTAAAACAATACTGGCAAATTTCTTTCCAAAATGAATACACACATTTACATACCAATTATAATGTAAGTATTCCCTCTAAATATATATAACCACTAACACTGAATAGTGTCTCATTTTATTGGCTCAAATGTAGTAATTAGCATTTGAGTTCATTTAAAGTTTAGGTTGCTAGTAAGATTAAACACTTCTACTATTTACATTTTGTTAACAATAATCCATTCATGTTAATGATTTTAACAAAATAAACATTTTTTAAAAGATGCATAAAGCAACACTGACTGTTGGTTCTCTAATAGTTATCTATACATCTAATGTTGACCTAGAATATGTGTGTGTGTGCCTGTGTGTGTGTATGTATGTATGTAATTCTCTTCACTTGGACAGTAGATTATCTTAAGTAAGTGAAGGTCTGCTTCCAATTATAAAGAGTAAGGACAACTCATTGTAGAAAATAAAGGCCTCAGATTGAGAAAGAAGAATGACATTACTTAATTCCTTCTTCAAATACATAGAAACTTTTTTTTTTACATAGAAACTTTTAATTGCCGTCTCCTGAAGTGTGACTTGCCAGATAATAAATCAGAAACACTGCTAAGAAAGTGACTTTCTGTCAAAATCCATTTTAATTGTATACTTGAAAGAGATGTTTCTGAACACAATGAATGAATGAATGAATGAATGAATGAATAAATTCCTGTGTTTTTTAGTTCCTGCCTCATCAGCAGTGATTATCCAGGCAGTAGCAAACAAAATTATGTCAGTAATTAAGAAGTAATAAAGATGCATAGGCATCAAAAAATACACTCAAGTAATATTTCTTTATTATAAAAAGTCTTTTTTAAAGAGCAAAATATAAAAGCCAGAAGGAAGGTATGACTGGAAGGCAAATAAGCTCAGAGCGAAAGAAAAGTGTGATGACTCCCTGGAGAAAGTGCCACTGTTTTGTGTTTGAGCAGAGGTGCATGAAAATGGAATATGCAAGGGAGACGCGTGCAGGTTCAAGTCTGTGGTTTTTATTAGACTAAAAAACACCAGCAATGTTCTCACAGTAAGGATATGAACAATGAAGGCCATCCTTTGAAGGACAGTAATGTGGAGTATATTCTCATAAAAGGTGCATGCTTTCTCTGACATTCAAATGAGGGCATGCTGATAGGAGAATTCCTCAAGTTAGAAGGAGAAGGAAATTTGTCTTAGCACCTCACTATTGTGTCAGAAGTTGATGATGACAATAGACAAGTGTTAAGTAGCCATAAGATGAGGTTTGGAAATAACCAGTATCTTTGGAAAATCAATCAAGTAAGACATGCTCACCACGATCCTATTGGCACTTTGAGGGATAGAAAGGGAAGAACCAATTATGATGAATGTGCTTACCAACCTAATATTTGACAACATAAATGTTAAAGTAATACAAAAGGAGATGAAAAATGAGTTAGGAAAAGAGACCTTGTAAAATTGGTTTCACACAATAAAATCCAAGGTACCTGTGATTTATCTCCTAGGATACTAAAAAAGCAATCATTTATAAGCTCCCAGGTGTTTGCAAACAACTTAAAGAGGACAGACTAGTCATCACGGGAAGCCTGCGTTTGTATTTATCAAGAGTGAACCTTTCCACACTACTGTTTGCCTTAAAATGGCATTAGTGCTAATTGAAAGAAAAATGTCAGACACAATCTTCCTTAATTCAAGAGCACCACGGTTATATTCTAGGCCAGCGTTAGGTGTGTACACAAGTCAGGAGCAAGTATATAAATACAGTATTGCAGATGTGAGAGTGAGCCAGGCAACGAGTTAGCAGAGTGTGTTGAGTACATGTGAGAAGCAAACAGAACCTCCTATGTCTTAGAAAGTTGTTTCGGAATTGAAGTGACCTTGAAAAATTTAAGACCCAGTCAAACACAAACAACAGGGGTCAAGTGGAAGTCCAAAAAGAGGAACCATGTCATGTAGAGTTCCTAATCAGAGTCGTTCAATCTTCCTTAAAGTAGAAAAAAGGAAAAGGAAACTCTTAGATAGTAAAGCAAAATAGTTTTAAAAGGAAACTGAAAACACTGGAATTTAGGACCACAATGTGTTAACGTCTAATCTATAACTATGTGCATAAAGACACAGACAGAGACACCTCTTGGTATTATGCCAGAAAATCTAAATATGTATTTAAATAAGTTCACTTACTGGTTGTAATCAGAATATGCTCCTGACTGATTTGCCATTTGTTGATCCCAGAGTTAGACACTAGCATTTCCTATTTGTTAAGTAATCCCTGAAAATAGCTAATGCTCTTCCTAAACCCCAAATCATAGTGAGCCCCAAAGACATAAGTAGTCTGTCTAACATCACGTGGAGAAGTAACAAAGCCACAATCAGAATTCGGCTCTTAATGTCTTCCTGCATCTGAATTACACCCGGGAAAGCAGAAACAGCACCATGGAATGACCTGGAAAGAGTGGGCTAGGTGACAGAAAGGATGTATCAGTGACAAGGTTGCAAAGGCCAGATTTCTACTGTTCACAAATGTTTACTTCATCCAATGTCAGCAAGCATAGGACTTCAGTAAAAGTCAACTGAGGATACGCAACACAATCCAAAGCAGAAATCCAGAGACTCTTAAGACCTCAGCAGTAAAGCAGACCTAAAACTCACCCAGAATATCCAGAGACACCCCCCAGTAATGACACACAGAGAAAAAAAAACTGGCTACCCCCTGTGCAATCCATAACCCCCTATCCCATGATCTGGCCCAGCAAGCCCAATGAGGAGGGGCCCCAGAGGGAAAAGGGGGTACCATCACAAGACTTCCTCATACAATGTACCTAATTATTAACAATAAGTATGAAAAAAACAATAAGTATGTTAAAAAAAGATGGAAAAGAAAAAAATCAAATAATGAGAGGCAAGAAACCACAACTTCTCTAATTTGATATTGCATTTAAAATTAAAATAAAGTAAGTAATGAGGAAGGTGATATGAAAATAATGCTAGCGATCCAAAATAGGGCAACAATCCCCCTAGAACTCACGGCCCTGAGAGCCACACTTATTTGCCTAGGTTCAACTAAAATTCATTAATTGGTTGGAGTTCCTTATCCCAGGGCCAAAGAATCTGGATATTTTAATTCCATTGAATTTTCATGATTTCTCAGGGGAAAAAAAACTAGAATTACTAAAACTAGAATTACTAAAAAAATAACTAATTCAGGAAGCATTTATTGTGAAGTGTCAATATATCAGACACCATAGATAAGGAAATAGGGTTGTTGTGTGCTGAAAGGAGATTCAAAGAAGTTGCAAACATATTAAATATTTCATCTATATTCTCATAAGACAAACAGTAAAAATTCAATACACATGGTTTATGTGCCTGGAAAGAACTGGCAATGGTTTTCTGATTTCCTTGTTTTATGTATGTGGGGAAAAAAAAGTAGAGATAATGGGCATGTCCTTATCCTTGAATGATTAAATACTTTAGTAAAAAGTCAAAGTAGAAAATTGAGTTCTAAACAATTGCTACATTTTTAAAAGAAATAACTTTACAAATGATTCAATAATTAGGAAAGAAGCCAACAATTACATTAATCAAACTAAATCTGCTTAAAAAGCATTTGCTTAAAACTTGGCCTAAACTAGCTTACCAAACAAATTTCACAAAGCAGAATGATTAAATCATTAGATAAGTGTTTATCCTCACTTGTACTATATTTCTAAGAAAAAAGCAAAAAAAAAAAAATCAGCAGGCTTCTTTATTATTATTGCCAAAAAAAAGAAAAGTAAAAGAAACTCCCATCTTATATGTGCTGAACAGAACAAACTGCTCTGATGAGCTTGTTTTTTCCAACTTTTGTCAACAGTAAACTCAGGTGATTTTGTAAGGTTCGAAAGAGCAAGCTTTGCCACAAGAGGAGAGAATCCGGGTCATTTGCCAGGATGGCATCAGAACCACTTAACTAAACATGTTTGATGATCACAGCTTAGCGGCGTGTTGTGTAAGGTCTTGAAGGCACCGACCTAGTGAAATAAATTTACATTAGAGTGACGTCGATGACATTTTAAGACTGCCCAGCTGCGCAAATTCCTTCTACACTTCCTTTTACAGGGCATTTGTTATAGTCACCCTCACTCCCTCCATCGCCTTCTAGTTTCAGGAGGAATCCGTTCAGGAAGATGTGGTTCATGGCCCTGGAAACTGGATGAATGCTTTCCCAAATTTTAAGTTCCATCTTTCTTAAATTTTAAATCATTTTGTCTGGAAATGGGCCACCCAGCTATTTTCTCCTCCAGACTTAGAGATTTCTGAATTTAGTCATTATGATGCACTATAGTTGGGGTTTTCTTTTTTCTTTTTTTTTTCTTTGATGTTAATGTTGCTGGTGGGGTTTTGTAGTTGTATTGTTAAAAAATGGAAAATGATAATGCTGTGGAATTGAAAAACAGAACAAGATGGAGAAGAAGGGGAACAGAAAGTGGAAGAAAAAGAAATCAACATTCTGATCTTCGAATTCTACAAACTGCCAGAAGTCAAAAGTACACCCTGGGATCTCAATGCTTGACATGACTTTCAGTCTTGAAGAATTGAATGTTTTATTCTAGAATCATTTATTCGATATCGTTTATTTTTAATCTGTACTTGACTTCATCAAGATCATTCTCCCAACTCTTGGGAAGGAAAAAATACATATTGGTATTAATTGATCTTGGATTAGAAAATTTATTATTTCAAGAGAAGATTCTCAGAAATTTGATGAACTGCAAAATCAAAGGAGTGATATTTTTAGGAAGTCATAAACTATGTCAAGATTTCAAAATTTTATTTTTAAAAGTTAACTGACTGGCTGGGTATCATGGCAAATGTTTGTATTCCAGATGGAGGCAGAAGAATCAGGAGTTCAAGGCCAGTCTCAGCAACATAGTGAGTTTGAGGTCAAGCCTGTACTGAGACATTGTTTCAAGATGCAGAGTTAGAAGGAAAGACAGATCAAGAAGAGAGGTGAGATTTGTCACACACAAAAAGAAAAAAAAACTGTGATTAGATGTTGGAATCAAGCAGTAATGCCTAAAGCTTCCATAAAAAGAACGAAAGTCACATAATGGAATTGTCATCAGTAGAACTGTGTTAGTTACTCAGAATGGTGCACTGATGCATTCTTTGATTCTTCGTAAGAAAGAAAAGCTTTTAAGTTTGAATAAAATGTATGATAATAAAATTGGTGGGTGCATTCTTCAAATTATTAGGTAATTCCCACCCAAAAAATCACTTGCCCATAAGTGTCTGGTTCTCTTCTGTTACTAGCAGGATTAGTAAGTATTTTATTAAAAACTAAACATTTCTTTAACTATAATCTATATGTATTCCAAACAAAAATAGATGCAGAGCTTTTAGCAGCCAGGAATTCAAAGGCCCTATAATGAACTACTGTTACACTAAAGGAAACTCGGGTTCTCTCAAAATTCTTTCAAGATCTTCTCCAAATTCTCAAACACATAAAATTTTGCATTTTGTAAGTAGACTCATTTAATAGCTAATACTTTTTTTTGAGGCAGGGTCTCACTCTAGCCCAGGCTGACCTGGAACTCATTCTGTAATCTCAGGCTGGCCTCAAAGTCATGGTGATTCTTTCTACTACCTCTGCTTCCCAGTCCTGGGAGTTAAGGCATGCACCACCATGCCCTTTTAATAAAAGTCAAAGGTGCTTTAAATAAAAAGCTTTCATTCACACTACATTTTTTTCTTATTTTCTATTCACATAACTTCAAATTTAAAGAACCTTATGGATATCTTCAAAGGAGCAATTTTCTGCAGTGTAGTTTTTACTCACAAGCAAATCAAAAGTCCTCAAAGAGACATGAAAGTTTATTGATGGGGAAAGTATTGTATGACTTGTCTTGATAATATTTTCAATTGAATTATTATAGTGGACTGAGAAAACAGAGAGCAAATCTGGGATAAAACATTTTTCTTTCCCAAAATTAAGTTTGGAATCGTCAGCACTTACAAATTGCCTTTGTAGCTAATTCTCTGCTTAGAGATCAGAATCAGATGCCATGAAAGTCGGTGTTTTAAAGAGGAAGGGATTTCTCTAGATAATGTTTACAAATAAGTAAAGGCTTATCATATAAAACGATGAAAATAAATATACTCATTTAGTACCATTATTTTTCAAACAGTTCTTTTCAGCCCTAAGTAAAATTTCTGACTCATATTCCAGGCAAACATAAGAGTGTGGGCAGGGATAGTGACAGGACAAGATAGCTCTTGAACATGAAGGTCATGTCTGACTCCTGGCAAAGACTAAGACAGGGGAGAGTCCAATTCTGGTGTGAATTCTTTCACCACCTCTCTACCACGGCTGGCTGAAATCCAATGTGTATCAGTATTCCAGCTCTCTGATTACATTTTTCTCTTTTCTTCATCCTGCCAAACAATTCTACCAGAGGAAATATTCAGGGCATGACAGAGGGTACAAATATGATAGGAATAAAAGGAACAATATATAATACAGTGCATGTAAATGCATAACTGATTCTCAGAGTGGCTTAACACCGTGTCCAAAAAAACATCCAACTTCTGTTTACTGAAGTTTTTTTTTTCCCTCTGTACAAAATGGAGTTGACAGAGGACAGGTTAACAAAACAGACTGTGACGAGCTTAGCCAACATAAAATAATGCAATGTTCTTCCTGATGAAGAAATCTGAGATAAATGTTAATTTTCTCAGTTTGTCTATATCTTATCAATTCCTACAAAGTCATACAGATTTCTTTTCATGAGACATTGCCACAAACATCTGGTTTGTACCAGTCTACGTGCTATGACAACATTATTTCACACAATAATATTGTCCTGAATAAAATCATAAAATACCTCCACACTGCTTATTAACTGTAGTTATCCTAAAACCATAATGTCATAAAATATACTCATTTCTGTCTCTTTGCACTGTGTGATCCTGGTAAACCTCTTCCTTGCTTCTGTTTATCATCAAAAAATTGAAAATGATAGCAACTCTTTCCTCTCATAGGCCGTAAGTGATAATCCTTCTTTTGGCAGAAAGTCCTTTATATGCCAAGCAGAGTGCTAATCCTGAGAATACAAATAAGATTGGAAAGCAGGTTTGGCTCCAGAAGAGCTCATTCTCAAAAGGCTTTAAAGTTGATTCTTAGAAACAGATGCAACATCTTTCCTACTCTCAAGATTGAACAATAAGAAATCACAATGAAAACTGAACCCCCAAGAAGCTCAATACCCACAAGATCCAAGACTCGCAGGTCCAATCGATCTCCTTGCAGTAGCACACCCAGGGTGCAAAGCAAGCACCAGTTTATGCACTTCACAGAATAAAGACCCCACGTCCTCTTTCATATCCTAAACAAGTTGGCCTTCACCCCAAATCACACCACTTCATAGAACAAAAAGAATGACATCTTCGGCCAGACAATTGTGGCTAAAAGGTCTGGTAGGCAGAACTGAGCAAATTCCCTAAACTAAACCTGTAAATGTGGAGTCCATGCATTGGCTCCAAAGGCCAGGAACAAATCATAAAATCTCACATGAAGGCATTTTAAAACAGGTGTTTTCAAACAATCCAGAAAAGATGACAAAATGCATTCCAAAATGAATTGAGATTAGTCATGAGTATTACAAACACATAAGACACAATACTTCCCCAAAGAATAGCAAATCTTTAAATAAAACCGCAGACACTCGTTAAGTAATAAACCTTTTACTGTTATCCCACCCAAGCATATCACAATACTAACCCACAGAATAAAGGAAAGACTCATACCAAAATTATTGCCAAGTTCTAAGAGTTTTAAAGCACAGGAAGAATAAAAAAAAAAAAAACTTCTCAAGAACTCCTCATCAGAATCCAAGGAATTACTCAGCTCACCACTGTTCCTTCTTTTCCAAATCTTGAATATGGGCAGCTAAGAAAAGATGAGCCCCATCAAAACCAAAGCAAGCAAACTTTAGACTGTGAAAGCTTGGGCACAGGGTGCCTGGAAACACGGCTGCCATGTCCAGGCCCAAGTCCTTTCCTAAGGTGATTAATCTTTTTCTTCAAGCTTGAAAAACCTGTGCTATGTCTGGGAAAATAGCTACACCACTACCTTGACACTGGGCTCCGTGTTTCTTCCAGACCTAAGATAAGACACTTTTCTTTATCTCCTCTGAAGAAAAGAAATGGTTTCAAAGTCCAGGAGACAAGTCATACTGTAATGCCAATAGGATTTGAGGTCCTGTCAGATCACCTGACTTAGAATTATTATAAGGAGGGGAAATGTACTAGGCAGACACTTCAGTTTTTAAAAATTCCCAAATTAGCATATTTCATAGTACACATGTCTCATAAATGGATTAATAAATGTCAAGATTAAATGGCAACTGTTCTCACTCACACTAAGTATATTACTTTTCAGAATGACATGTCTCACTTTGAATTAACCAGCAGAAATATGTTCTAAGCTTTCTTTCCTTGGAATTATAATCTCAAGCTCAATACATTATTTTTTTCTTTAAGTAATATCTATATTCTGAAACTAATACAAGGAAAATTTTAATTAAATGCAGTTGAAAATAATTTATGGCCTCATATCTATTCAAGTAACATTCATATGTATAAATGATATGTAGTTATGCAAAATGTTATAAAACATTTCCCTTGAAGAATGCAAAGCATCGTAGTTCCTGTTCATCTTTTGATATGTTTAAATCTTAGTGATCTTAACTATTCAATGTACAAAATGCTCTTTAAGTAAAGATTAAAAACATAATTGTGCATTTATACAAGTCAACTGGAAACCCCAGAATGAGCTTCCACGTGAATTCATCTCCTCACAGTCGCTGAATTATTTAACCTTTGTGTACATCATGTTCCCATAGGAAAATTGAGAAAGATTAATGATCCTGAATATAAGGTTTCCCAGTGTAAAACTGTATCTCATCAAATGTGGTCTATGGAGAGGAGGAATACGTACAATAAACATTAAGTTTCCAGTGTTGCAAATCCATTGACAGAAATTTGTTTCCAAAATATTTCCTTTAACTACTAAGTACACAGCATATTAAGGTCATCAAGCAGGCGAGGCTTAGGCTGGAGAGATGGCTCAGCAGTTAAGGCACTTGCCTGCAATGCCTAATGACCCAGGTTCAATTCTCCAGTACCCACATAAAGCTAGATAAATAAATGGCACATGCATCTGGAGTTTGCTTGCAGTGGCTAGAGGCCCTGGCATGCTCATTCTCTCTGTCTCTTTTCTATCTCTCTCTGCTAGCAAATAAATGTTTTTTTTAAAGAAGAGGTTACCTCTACCCCTGGTTCTCCCATAACTTTATTCTATCCTTGGCTAAGGCAATTAATCTTCCTATAGCCCAGTTTTTCTTAAACCTGGACATAACAACACAGAAAGGGTAGAGATATGCAAGAATTAGAGAGTATCATCACCAATCATGAATCAGAAGAAGACATCAAAAGAAATACCAAGTCTTTGAGATGCTGGGAGTTGAACATAGGACCTCGCTCCCATCAGCCAAATGCTTTATCTACCACTAAGGTACATCCACAGCCCAAGAAATACTTATTTGAGCAAGCCTCACCAGCCCAATCAATATTTAAATCCTTCATTGAATTGTCAAGTAAGAATTAGCCAGAGTGAGTAATTCCTGACACCTCTGTGTATCTAGCAATCATCCTTTCTTCTTTCAGTTATTTAGCAAGTTGAACATCTTAGCACATACAAGATTCTATGGTTTATAATAGTTGAGTAAACTGACATTGTCCTAAACCTCATATGTCATGGGAGATACTCTAAAGCATTAATGAGTTAGGGTGCCAAGCTCAGACCTTAAGTGTATCCTCCAAGGATTCATCTATCATAAGCTGGTCGCTGGTATGGCAATGTTGAGGTCCTGGAACCTTTAAGAGATAGATCTGAATGACAGATGCTCACTGGCCCCTACTTAAGTAAGTTCTGTTTTTCTGTCTTGCTCTGTGATTGCACTCAGGCTTCCCACGATGATGCCAACATCCCCACAGCACTATGGCCTTGAACCTCCAGGACTATGAGCTAAATAAACCTTTGTTATTTCATATACATTCAATCTTGGGTATTTCATTATGATAACAGAAAAGCAACTAATATCAAAAAATTGGTCATTACTGCTCATTCTACCTAAAAATGTGGAAGTTGCTTGGAAACTAGATAGTGGCCAGTGTTTGGAGGAATTTGGAGGAGAGCAGTACAGAAGGCTTGGGATGCTGGAAGGAGCCTCTGGGTGAGGAGACAGGGAGACAGGGAACTGGGCCCCTGGAAATGAAAAGGGCAGCCACCCTACCTCCACTGCAAAAGAACTTGAGGTGCTGTGACTATGCACAAGACTCTATGGAGGGCAGCATTTCAAAGGAACAGACTAGATTTTCCAGCAGAAGTTTCTAATTAACAAAGCACCCAGATTTAAACATGGGCATTACTGCCTGCTTTCAGTCAGATTCATAGCAAGTTTAGGGAGCAAGAGGAAACAGAGGGGAAAGACTCAGGAAATTTCATTGCCTGACCAGGGAGAGACAGAAAAGACTCATTCTTAGAACAAAACTGTGATGTATCCCAGTGACCTGCATGCTAAAAAGAGTAGCACAGCAGAGAGAGAAGGGAGAGAGAAAGAGAAAGAGAGAAAGAGAGAGAGAGAGAAGCTTCCCTTCAGAACAAGTAGAAAAGGGCCTTAAATATACCTCAGAAATTTCCAAGGCTGCTGCCACTTTGAATCACTGGTCCACAAGGTGTGCAGGGCACAGATATTTCTGGAAAAGACCCACAGGCACCCTGAACGGGCTCCCAGCCCAGAGACACATCAGGAAGGACCTCCTGGTTTTCCAGTGCAGTGTGCTCATCTGCAACTCCAGTTCAAGCAGGCCCGGTGACAGGCCAAACCATGGTGGTATCCACAAAGGGTGACTTTCATATACATAGACAGCAAGAATTATGGTGGTTGTATAGCCTGCCTTGACTTCAAAGGAAAGCCTGGCTAGCCGCATAGAAACTTGCTATGGGTTGGAATACCTGCAGAGAGCCCCCAAATTGGTGATGCCAAGGAAGCATGGGAGTGGGAATGTAGTAGCGACCCTAGGAGAAAACCACCGCAGCATACCACATCGATCCTTGACAAGCACCAGCCACAGACTAGGTGCCACAGTGATTACAGGGGCTGGAGCATGTGAGGGTTTCTGTGTAATGTGTGTACATATGCATGTATATTCATATGAGTGGTCAGTGGGTGGGTGTGAATGTATGTGCATGTGTGTGTGTCAGAGGTCAATGTTAAGTGTCTTCCTCAGTCACTCTCAACCTTATTCTTTGAGACAATGTCTTGCACTGACCCTAGAACTCATTGGTTTGACTAGACTGGCTAGCCAGAGAGCCCCATGTATTCCCATGTCTCTACTTACCCAGGGATGGGATCACAGGTGCACAGATACCTGGGTTGAGGCAAGGATGAGTTAAGACTTTGAGGATTACAAAAGACAGACCATTGAATTTTCACTGTGATACCATAAGCTTTAGGCAATAATGGCAGAATGCTGTGGTCTAGATATGATTTAAATGTACCCCCAAAGGTCTTGTGCATTGGAAGTTTAGTCCTCAATGGGGCAGCAAGAACCTAACCTAAGAGGTCAAGCAGAGGGGGAAGGAGAAGAGAGATGATGGGATCAGCACATGATGTGTCCATACAATGTTTCTACTTAATTAAACAAAAAGAGGTCAGGCATAGAAGGAGGTTGTTGGTGACACCCTCCCCACAAGTAACTTCTTACCTCACCAATGTCTTCCCTTCACCTGTGTGCCCATCATGATGCTATGGGTCCTCAGCAGAAAATGCTGGGGCTCTGCTATCAATCCTCTAGGACCATAAGCAAAAGACACACACACACACACACACACAGACACACACAGAGACACACACATATAATATACAAAATTGATATGAGTAGTTAGGGACAGTTGAGATGCAGATGAGACATTCATTAAATGGGTAACGTGGGCAGAAAAATGGTGTGTGAAGATTTTGAGATGGGAGCAGGTGGCATCTTCCAAGAACTTCTTGGTAATACAGGCTAATGGTAAAGCAGGCAGGGAGTATTGTCAGGAAAGATCTAAGAGGAATAAGATCCCAGGTCCTGGAGGGGTTGGTAGCATAGAGCAACACCCTGATTTGCGGTTCATGGTGCAGCAAGACATTGAAGGAGTCTACCCTGGAAAGTAAAATTCTTAATGGTCAAAATAGCGTAGTAATATGGCCGCTGTATTGATTGTGAAACCTTGTGTGTAAGGTGAATCCATGTACGAAGACAACTGTGGCAGATAATCTGGGTGATTGACACAGATTCTTTTGCTGAGCCAGTGAACTCTCCAAGCCATAGTTCAAGGAACTTTATAGCAAGTATATGAAGTCAAAAAGAATAGAGCGAATGAGGAAAGCAGGTTGTGTAAACTGTAAACACTATGAAGGTCTGGTAAAGAGAGCCCTCAATGTAGCTGTTGAAGTTGGTGGAATCCTATCAGGATGGTTTGCTGAAGTTATTCACATCTTACCATTTCTTTCACAAAACTCCAACCCTGTGGTCAACCAACAAAGGCCAAATCATTGGAGTTCACTTTACAAAAACAATTTAGGCATCATTACATCATAAAGCATTCCACATGAGTAAATTATAATAAATGGGGCACAGGTTTTTATCATTTTTCTCTTTGCTGGAACTCAACTTCACAGAGATATTGGTTTAAGTTACATTCTAAGAACAATCTTTGGGTTTTTTTTCTGTGTGTGTGTTACATGGGTTAATAGTACTAATGTGGCCTTGGACTTCCCTAAGTCAGCACAACTGATCAATCAGCATTGCACTGATTGCTTAATTCCTCCTTCTCTACATAAGAGGGGGAGAAAACCCTTGCAAAACGTGTTTGTTCTGTTTGTTTTTCTGGACAAAGCCGATAACGAGTTGCAGCTGCTGTACAGAGTGTACTG
>PVHP010004285.1:0-22662 GCA_004024765.1 Zapus hudsonius
ATAGCATGATTTTTTGGTTTGTTTTTGTCCATTCTGTCAGGTAGATGAATAGTTTATATGGTATATCTGTGTTTTTAAATTTTATTGATTTATTTTCAAGCAGAAAGATACAGGGGGGAGAGAGAAAGACAGAGACAGAGAGAATGGGTATGCCAGAGCCTCTAGCCACTGCAAATGAACTCCAGATGCATGCTCCCCTCTGTCTTTATGTGGGCTTTATGTGGGCACTGGGGAATCAAACCCAGGTCATTAGGTTTTGAGATCAAATGCCTTAACCACTGAACCATCTCTCCAGCCCCTGGTATATCTGTTTTTAAGAATGCCAAGATAAACTTTCTTTGTATATAATAACTTACCACAGCAAAGCAATTTGAAAATGGATTCCTAATTGTAAGGTAAAAGACAAAATAGGACATGTTGGGTTTGGTGGCACATTCATGTAACCTAGCTCTCAGAAGCAAAAGCAGGGGAATGAATCATCATGAGTTTGAAGTTTTAGACCAATCTAGTCAACATAGCAAGTTCCAGGCTAGCCAGAGCTACAGAGTGGACAAAGAAAGTGGGGGGGGGGAATCATCGTAAATATTATCCAGTAAGAAGATGGAGTAAGCAATCATTGAAGCCCTTCTGTCTCAGAGCTGGGGACACTGCTCAGTCAATAAAGCGTTTGCCTCACAATCATGAAGACCTGAGTTCAGTCTCTAGTGTCCACATAAATGTCAGGCATGGTGGCACTTGCCTGTTATCCTAGCTCTGGGGATGTAGAAACAGACAGATCCCTGGAGCTCTCTGGCCAGCCAATCTAGCCGAATTATTGAGCTCCAGGTCAGTGAAAGGCCCTGTCTCTAAAAGACATGGATGACATATAGGAAGTGACACTCCAGGCTGTCCTCTGGCCTCCACACACCTGCATGTGCATCCCACCCTCCACATGCAACCACACACATGTGGACATACATACATGTCACATACACACAAACACACCAAAATAACCCTAAAACCTTTCTCTATTTCAGAAATCAATAGTGCAGGTTGTGTTCATCGCTTTGTGGCAGAATCAAGCAATAATTTTCTGAGCAGAGACATCACTACAATATTCTAGCGCTCTGCTGGCTGATTCCTAGGAGAAGGGTTTGGTAGAAGCTCTTCTGGCTAAATTGGGGAGCAGTTTCTAGATTAGTTCCTATGTTTGGAAATGGTTTCTTGAAATGTCATATATTTGAGGCAGTAACAAGGGACATTAAAAACCAATGGAAATGTGCCATTTCATCATTATTTAGTTGCTACAGCCATTAAACTGGTGCAGGGGCCTGAATGCCAAAGGGGAAGAGCTGGCTTCTAGGTGACTGAGTATGGGGTCCCTGGCTGGACTGGCAATGAGTAAGATAATATGAGAGCTCCAAAAAGACGAGAGATGTTGAGTCTTCTCAGCAAAGTGTGTGACTGTGTGATGTGTGTGTGAGCCTCAGGAGGTGAAGCATTTTGATTGGAAATCCCTGTGAAGCACCGTTTCTACCCAGTGCAGTGCTACAAACCTCCAAGTTCTGGACCTCAATTCTTACTAGAGCATCCTGGTTTAAGTTTTGTGTTTCAAGTCTACCACATCACAAATGCAGACATTTTGGATCAAGGCTATTCCCATTTCCCAAATGGAGAAACTGAGTCCCAATTCTGATTTATCTTCTGGTGTGTTCCAAGTTGCTAGGTTAGGAGCTAAGTTTGGCATATGATTCTTGCTCTTCCCTCTAATGATTTTTGTCTCTGGTAGCTAAATCCAGAGACACGTTCAGGGTTGTTATTAGAGGTAAATGGAGAAATCCATCTCTTTCCGTGAGTCCACTAGAAACACTGCTGTGATTCCCAGCAATTCCCTGTGAATTTCCAGAAGAGGATGGTAATATAGACCCGACAGCTGGCCCAGTAACAGACACCTGCCTCTCCTGTGTTCAGTCATGGTGGCGACTTTCTACTGTGCTCAGGTTTGAAGGCCTGGTCTCCTTGATCACCCCCTAGGCCCTCTAATTTCATTTTATGACCCCTTCTCTGGTTGCTAACCCTGCCCAACCCCACTGGCATGAGCAGCAGCCACACTGTCCTCTTTACTGGTTATGTCAGCCACACTCGTGCTCAGGGTCTGCTCCTTAGTGGAAGCATTCTCCCTCCCCTGGATTGCTGCTTGGCCTTCTTTCTCATGGTCTTCAAGCCTTGCTCAGAGGTTACCTCCTCAATGAAGCCTCCCTCTCTGACTGCTGTATTTAAAAAGCAATGTGTTCTTACTGTATTCATTGTTAATTATACTGGGAATCAAATTGCAAGCTTTCAGGCTCGGCTGACACCTGCTTTGACAAGAAGTACAGATGTGCATGGGTAGAGAGGAGCTGTGTGTGTTTGGTCCCACTGGTCCTTAAGTGATTTGGAAAACTCGGCGTCTCAATGTCCCTGGATTCCTTTCTCTTATCAGTCAACTTTCCTTGGCATAGACTAGACAGTGTGTGTTTTACCATGACCTGCAAACATAAAAAATAGGATGTTCTCATCCCTTCTCAAACAATCCCAGTATCCTCAGAGGTCTAACGTCTCTGGTTCTGGAGGTCTCTCTGTGTCTCAAATGCTTGTTTTATTGTTTTGCTTTGTTATGTTTTGTTTTTGAGATGATTCCCCACTCTATCCCCTACCTGCTTCTACCAAACCCAACTGTTTTGTCTCAGAGGTCATAATGCCCAGTGTCCATTTCCTTCCAAAGAATGCCAAGTTCTCCACCAAAAAAGAAGCTCCCTTCATCTTGGAGACATCCGAAATTGGTTCAGATCTGTTTGCAGGAGTAGAAGCCAAAGGGTTAAGCACTCGGTAAGTGCGTTTCCTCTGCGCTTGTATTTTTCAATACAAGAAAGGCAAACCAAGAGACTCTCACTCATCAGTGTTTCTAGGCATAAGACTTCAGAGCTTGAAGTGATGTGTTGTTTTTTTTTCTGCAGGTTCAAGGTGGTCTTGAACAGCTGTTGGGCCACCCCCTCCGCTGACTTTATGTATCCCTTGCAGTGGCAGCTGATCAACAAGGGGTAGGTACCACTCAGGAGTCAAGAGCTGAGCCGTGGGCCAGGTATTTCCTGGTCTCTTTTGCTGTGCCTTGGGGCATCTTGGGAGGATATATTTTGTTCACATTAAGCCCATTTGGAGAAAATGCCAGTCTTCAATCATGCCTAGAGAGATTACAGTAGATACATTAACAGGGATTTTCCTGGGCACACGGGTGTGCCTGAAATGGCACACCATGTCAAAGAATGATTCCATGTGTGGGAAGGAGACCTGTGACAGGATACGAAGACCTCCCAGCAAGCGGCTCCCTTCCAATGCAGCTGTAATTGAGATGAAGGTGCCCAGCTGGTGCCAAGGCATCTAAGCTCGCCTCTTATTTGTTTTCTCTCCTTCTACCACAAAGCTCCACTTACATTATTTTCCACTGACCAACACCACGCTTGGGGCACTCTGGCTGCAAAGAGCTATTTTAAGGACTCACATCTGAAGTTCATATGAGGATCTCAGGTTGATTAGCCAAACGATCCTGTAAGATTCCCATTTTATAACCTGGAAGATTTTCCAGGCTTTCATCACCTCGGAGGCCACTAGAAAACAGAAACAGCTCTGACCCTTGTCCCAGATATGAAGCTATGACATTAGCCCCTTCTTTCACTGTGGCAAACTCTCAAAGGTGACATTCCTTAGGTCCTGTTTCTGTTTCAGTAAGCATACTTTTTTAAAATTTTATATTTATTTACTTATTAGAGAGAGAGAGACTGAAAGAGAGAGAGAATGGGTGTGCCAGGACCTCCAACCACTGCAAAGGAACTCCAGACACATGCACCACCTTGTGCATCTGGCTTTATGTGGGTACTGGGGACTCGAACTCAGGTCCTTCTGCTTTACAGGCAAGCTCCTTAACCGCCGAGCAACCACTCCAGTCCCCAGTAAGCATATGTTTTGATACTTCCTTCCAGTCATTTTCCTCTTTCCCCGTATGAAAAAAAATTAACACATTTTTAAAAAGACAATTACATATGTATAATTTAAATGATGAAATATGCATTCAAATTTCCAATGGCAAAACCTCACATGACACAGAGAGATACATGCTGGGTGTGACTGGAGCTTAGGTGTCCATGGCAATATTTGGAAAAGGCTGTTCCCATCACTGTGGACCTTAGTCCGTGGTACTCTGAGGGTCTTCCCGATTCCAGTCCTGAAGAGCGATCTCACTGTTTTAGGGCAGATGTGCTATTTACTAGATGTGGGTCTTGTCATAAGTCACTCCCTCCTTACTGTACCTTGGCATGGTGACAGTCATGACCATCCCACATCCCCTCACATAGACCTCATACTCATAGAGATCAAATGAGGAACTGTCCACCTAAGTCCTTGGAAAGAAAAAAGAGCTGCAGCAGAACCTAGTGGAGTGTTGCTGTGTGTAAGTCTGCCTCAGAGCCCTGGTTGGAGTGCTCCTGTGACATTTTGCTCTTCTTTCCCCCATCAGCTGCCCCACAGATGAGACGGTCCTCGTGCATGAGAACGGAAAGGATCACAGGGCAACCTTCCAATTCAATGCCTTCCGGTTCCAGAACATTCCCAAGCTCTCCAAGGTTTGGTTACACTGTGAGACGTTCATCTGTGACAGTGAGAAGCTCTCCTGCCCAGTGGTGAGCCATCTGTCTCTGGAAAGAGATTGTTTAGAGAACCTGGTGGAGGAAGAGCTATGGTGGAGCTGGGAGGTGTCAGTGTGTGCAGCGGCCTTACTGGAAGAAAGGGCCCAGGTGCAGGGGTAGGAGCTCTGAGCCTGTCTAACTTGCCCAGCCAGATCTGACACCATTGGGCCTAGTCTCATCTGTGGCCCTGGTCAGAGAGCAGGGTAAGGAAAAATGAAAACAGAGACCGACATGATAATGTTTCAGAAAAGTTAAAACCATCATCCAAAGTATAGACAAAACTCAAAAGGCATGTGGTTTTAGTCTTTTTTTTTTTTTGGAAATGTCTGTATGTGTCATATGCATGTATGTGTTTGCATGTATGTGGGCTTATGTGTGTGCAAGTGTATAATGTAAGTATGTGCACATGGAGCCCAGAGGTTGACTTCAGGTATCTTGCCCAATGGCTCTCTACCCTACTTAGCCCATCTGTGGTCCTCACACTTGCTCCACAGAGCCATCTCCTTAGTCTTGATTGGATACTCTCCTGAGAGCTGCTGTTGAAATTCTGAATCCAGGCTGACTGGATGGTGAGAGGAAGGGCCGACACCCTGCACTTAGAAGCCACTGGGTGACTGAACAGTTCCAAACTGTGGTCCTCTCCATTCTACTTGGACTGGAGACCTTAGATGTTCCAAAGAGGCTGCCAGCCCTCACAGCCTATAGGAACTGGCAGACATGAGCACAGAGAGGAAAAAGGAAAGGAGCCAGGTGACACCAGGCCAGGGACAGGAGGGGAGAGACATGTTCATCAAAGGATGTGTATTGATGCTACATTTTTACAAAAAGGAAAATAGAGCAGGACGCCTTTTGCAAGTGTTCACTTCTCAACTCCCTGTGATAAGAATAACTGTAGTGAAAGCCTTCCTCCTATAAAAAGCCACAGTGTCCTTTCCTCCCACGGCAAGGACAGGGAATTCTTCCAGCAGGACTTTTCTGGCCTGAAGTCCATCCACTCTAGGCTGGCCCATATATATCTGTTGCAATCAGCTTTCTAGTTGCTGCTCAGAAAGAACCCAAGCAAAAGCGGCTTGTGGAGGAATGGGTTTATTAGGCTTACGGACTCAAGGGGAGACTCCATCCTGGCAGGGAAAACGATGGCATGAGCAGAGGGGTGGACATCACCTCCGCCACAGCACTGCAAACAGCAGCAGGAAGGTGTGCCAAATACTGGCAAGGGGGAGCTGGCTTATAACCCCATAAGCCTGCCCCCAACAACAGAGCTCCATCAAGGTTGTAAAATCCAAACTGCCATCAGCTGAGGATCGATTACCCAGAACACATTCGTTTGTTTGTGGAGGACACCTGGATTAAACCATGACAGTATCTAAATGCGGGGTAACTGGAATGTGATGGCAGAGACATTGTGACTCCAAGTGGTCTCATTTTGTTCTCTTTGTTCATTTCTCATCCCTCCTCCCTCTTTAGACCTGTGACAAACGGAAGCGCCTGCTGCGGGACCAGACAGGGGGGGTCCTTGTGGTGGAGCTGTCTCTGCGGAGTAAGACTGTCCCCCAATTGTCACCACACTCTGTGCTATGTCCACAGGCACGGCTGGTTTGAGCATTTGGATGGAATTGTCAAACCAGGTGTGCCTGTGCACACAGCCCTCAACTGCTCCTGGAATCTTCCAGCAGGGGCGGGGGCAGCTCACGAGGACTCAAGGAGGTGAGGTTTGATGATTACCCTGAAAAGTCCTATCTGGGCCCAAATCCAAAGTTCTGAGCTTCCTGGGAACAATAGAAATAGAAAAGGGAATGTCTTAGGATTGTCAAGTGCAACTCAACAAGTCTTTACTGAGCACCTGCCCTCCTGGCTTCCAATGGGCACTGAAGGTTTGGAAAAGAAGGACCAAGACCCATGAAGGATTGTCATCGAGGAATTTACCATCCAGCAAGGACACTAAGGGGGTGGGGGTAGGGAGGAGGGTGATTGTTAAAGGTGCAAATGAGCAGGCACCATAGGAGTATATGACAAAGGACCCAGTTCAGGGTCAGAATTCTCCTCTGTCAGAAAACTAAGATGACCCGGGGGACTTTAGCAGCTGTATGTTGGGGTACACTTAGCAAACCACAACCCAGGAATAAGTCCCCAGGCTGCCTCCTGATTTTGTGTGTCCTGCAAACTAAGAAAGGTTTTGCACTTTTAAAAAAATATTTTATTTATTCATTTTCAAGCAGAAAGAGAGAGAGAGGGGGGGGGAGAGGGAGAGAGAGGAGAGAATGCCAGGGCTGCCACCTTGTGTGTCTGGCTTAAGTGGGTACTGGGAAATTGAACCCAGGGCCTTAGGCATTGAAGGCAAGTGCCTTAACTGCTGAGCCATCTCTCCAGCCCTGCACATTTTTATGTGGTTCCCAAAAAGAAAGGAAAAATTTATTTCATGGCACATAAGAATTGGGCGAAATTCAAATTCCAGTACCTATAAAGTTTTATTAGAACCCAGAGACACATGATCTACAGAGGCCTTCATGCTATAAGGAGAATGGGGACTAGTGACAATATGATGGCACATGCTTATAATCCCAGCACTCGAGTGGCTGAAGAAGAAAGATAGTGTGTTTCTGGCCAGACAGGGCTATATAGCATAAACCAATGTCCAAAAAATAAAAATAAAAAAGATGGCTTGGTTTCCTGCAAAGCTCAAAGTATTTAGTATCTGTTCCCTTCCAAAAAAAATTTACCAACCCCTCCCATAGAAAGCCAAGAAGAAGCCGGGCGTGGTGGCACACGCCTTTAATCCCAGCACTCTGGAGGCAGAGGTAGGAGGAGTTCGAGGCCACCCTGAGACTACATAGTGAATTCCAGGTCAGCCTGGGCTACATTGAGACCCTACCTCAAAAAGCCAAAAAAAGAAAAAAAGAAAAAAAAGGAAAAAAAAAAGAAAGCCAAGAAGAAACTGTCTAAGGAAGTCTGTCCCCAAAGCATTGGGCTGTGGTTTGATCAGGGGTGGGATGTGGTCAGGTGTGCATCTCAGGGGCATACCTCTGAGACTTTTCCTTTCATGATTTTAAAACCTGCATTCTCTCTTTATTCACTCCAGGCAGGGCATTCTCCAGTTTCTATAGCTTCTCAGGTAAGGAAGAGTTGTTTTTTGAAACGTCATGGGGCAATGCTTTTATAAAGTGAACACGTATGTGAAAGAAGCTTTATTGGGAGGGGAACTGGGGAGAAGGCTCCGTGAGTAAAGTGCTTGCCATAAAAAGCATGAGGATATGAGTTAGGATCCCCAGCACCCACATAAAAGCTGGACATGGCAGCATGTACCTAGAATCCCAGCCCTGGGGAGTCAGCGACAGGAGGATCCCTCAGGGACACTGTGTGTGGTAGTCTAGCTGACATGGTGAGCTAGCTTTACATTCAGCAAGAGATCCTGTCTCCAATATTAAGATGGAAAGTGTCTGAGGAAGACAAATGTCATCCAGCTCTGGCTTACACTTGTCTGCACACCCTCACATGTGTCCCCTTCCCCACATACACACACAAAGCTTACTTTGGATCCAGCGTTTTGAAACCTTTTATTGAAATGCACACTTTAAAATGCACCTGAGTGGGGCAGAGAAGGAGAGAAGATAAAAGGTCTCTCCTCCAGCCCTTGGGCCTGGAGGGAAGAGCTAGGATTCAAGTGCATGCAGCAGAACCAGACCTACAGCACCCTCTGGTCAGAGCCATCCCCAGGTGGCTTCCTTGGGATTCCTGAATTTGGAGAACACGATTTTCAGTGACCTGTCCATTCAACATAATATGATTCCCTGTGAAGGCTCTGCTGTTCATTATTGGAGAGACCCTTTGCAATACCCTCACCTCTCCACACATGTTTCCTCTGTGAAGTTGGGCTAATAATTGCCCCTAGTTTACATAATGTTGTATGAATTAATTATAAGTAAGGGCCCTAAACAATGAAGTAGACAAGATAAGCAAGGTCCCTGCCCCTCTTCATATGTGTGAAACATGGGGACAGGGGACAGAGGAGACATGATTTTGAGAGCATCAAGGGAAGCCCCTTGTCAGCTACGACACAAGATCTCACTGGAAAGATGAAAGTAACTATGTACGGAGATGGGGCTAAGACAGTTCCACTGATTCATAAACTCACAGATGTAGACTTTGTTCTCAGCATCACAGGGAATCATGTCAGTCAATTTCAAGTCCAACGTTGGCGTCTCCTTTTAAAGAGATGCTCTCCCTCCAAAGCCTTATGGTGAAATATGACATCACTGTGTGACCCAAGTTCAGGTACCTGTTTAACAAAGACCCACAATCGAGGCTTTTGTGTTTGGCTCTTCATCCTGGCAAAAGTGAGTTATGGAATCCCCTAGAGATGATTGGAAATGACTCTCTATAAAATGCTGGCATTTTACAAGAGTCTGCTTACGACCCCTGGGGGGACACTCTTGTTGAGTGAACAAGAGTTCTTGACCTTGCACAACTCTTCTCAGTGCTGTTTCCCACCTGCTCTACTTACAGATGTGCTCTGTCACCTCATCGTGATGCTGGGCATCTGTGCAGTGTTATAGGAGCTAGCCAGGCAGCTGCATCAACCCCCTCCAAGGTCCTCCTGATGATGACAAACTCGTTTCTTGTATTGCTGGAAAGAACAGACAGAAGACTCCATTGTGGGGGAGCAGAGGATAGGGCTTTGCCAAATGTGTGTGAATTCAGTGATTGGTTTCCTTTGGTGCACCACTTCCTCTTGATATTTCCTGTGGCCAGAGAGCCTGACAGTCCTCCCTTACAGCTGGGGGAGGAGTCTGAAATCGACTATCATTTTGAAACACACACACACACACACACACACACACACACACACACACACACACAGTGCAGCTGAACATCCTGGGGAGAATATAGGGCATAACCCCAAAATCAATGCCCAGAACAGAAAGCACAGACTGGCCAACTTTGCTCAACAGGGACTTTATCATTAAGACCAGAACTAAGGCCCCAAGAAAGGGCTCCAGACTTCAAACAACAGTGTGGAAATTCAAGTGAAATACAATATTTTGGCTCAAACCTTTGCAATAGAAAATGGGTTCTTCAGAATCCCTAATACTAATTTAATTTGTTTTTAGTATAGGATTTCTTAAGTATACATAAACATTAGGTAGGTATAAACTCCTTATTCTTGTAGCTGATATATACTCCTAAAATCAAAATAATATTAAAAATCAAATAGCAGGTAGGCTACAAAAAGAATAAAACTCACATTCATTTAAAACAATAATGTGGTGTTGTCTAAATAAAATGTGTTTGCAAGGACCCCTTGAGGCAGGTTCTCTGAGGTTCGTGATACCATCCATTGACCTGTGACACTCAATGCTCTCTATCCCTGCTCATTGATCTTGGAAATCTTCATATGGCCACAGTGATAATGCATTTTACCTTTACTAAACACATATAAGCTGGTTATCTATTTCTGTCTCATTAATATGGTCATGAGTTTAGAACAAAAAATTCAGAAAAAAAATGCAAGTCTAGCCAATGAAGTCACATGGTACCATACCTTTCCCACTGGCCACTGCAGTGATCCAGAATATGCCAATGTCGATGACCTACATTTGTCAACAAAATGCAAACAGAATGAAATAGCCCTGGTAGAAAACCGGTGAGTGTGATAGGATCCACCCAAATCAGTTACCTACAGATTTAATTAGTGGGCTTTTTATTTGAAATAACACTTCTGATGATCCCTCTGTACTCCGTGCATTTGAAGAGTCTTGAGGCCTGCAGTCTGGTGGTTCTTTTATAGCTAGCATCAGCGAACTCAGAACCAGTCAGAAGTTTCTGGAGACATAAAGTCATGTTTAGTCATAGGCTAGGGAAGATCATTCTGTCAAGTCTAATCGTGGACTCTAACCTGGTTCTCTAATCAATTTAGAGCTTTCTTTTCATGTAAACTCTGGTGGGTTTTTTTCTTTTGTTTTTGTCAGAAGACATATTTTTCCCTTTCATTAGCATCTCAGTTTATTAATGACTAGCTTTTAATATAAAAATTGAATATAATAAATATACTCATTTTGGGTATACCTTGACAAGTTTTGACAAACACACCCATGTAGCTTCCACAGCAGTTAAGATCCAGAAGATTTTCATTTGTGTATAAGGTCTCCTCTGTCCCCTCTTAGGCCATTCATTCATTCATCCCCATCTCTGGGAAACCATTGTATGCTTCCTGTCACTGTTGAGTTGAGGAAAACTTTCCCAAAATTCCGTAGGGATGGAAGAATCAAAGCCACATGTTTAGCTTTTGTTCCTTCAACATGAAGACATAGGAACTCATCCAGATTGCTGCATTGCTTGAGGCCGTTTGAGTGTTCATTCAGCAATGGCTCCTCTTAGTGTCACAATGATGAGCAGACATGTTTTGTTGGTTCTAGTCAACTCTTTTTCGGGTCTGGAGAAATTTCTCAGTGGTTAAGGTGCTTGCTTGCAAAACCTAATAACCCAGGAGCAATTCCTCAGTCCCACATACAGCCAGATGCACAAACTAGTGCATACATGTGGAGTTCATTTGCAGTGGCTGGAGGCCCTGGCCCACCCATTCTCTCTATGTCTCTTCTCTCTATCTCTCTCTGCTTGCAAATAAATAAATTTTTAAAGAACAAAAACTTTTAAAAAGTAAACTAGCATACTTAGAGCCTAATTCCCAAGTCTTTAGCAGAGTAAAACAAAGTTGTAGTTAAATTTTATCCATATGACTTATGATCTTGTATTGCTACTGGTGCTATGGAATAAATAAAATGCCTTAAAATGAATAATCTATGGGTACAGTTTACAGTGTTAATATATCAAATTGAAAGCCCAGTCCTCAACCTTCCCAGGTGCTTCTCCTCAGAGCTTCCTTCTTCAGACTTTCAATCATTCTGTCCCCCATTATCACTTCAGCCTCTGGTCCTAGTGTCCTCAGGCAAGGAGGCAAGGAGGCAAAGGAGACAAGAAATCCCCCGGGTCATTCCTGCCTAGAAAGCTCTAATATCCCTTGACAGCACCTGGGTGTGTTTTGGCTTAAGGTGAATGAATAGCTCCTTTGGGCTGGGTTTTCCTGCCTGCTGTATGATCTCTATTGAGAGCTTAAGAGAAAGTCCACTCACTGCAATCTCCAATGTAATCTCTCATTAGTGCTAACCCTAAAGCTCACATCCAGAGAAGAGAAACAGCACAGACTCTTTAGGTATGTACCCTTGGCTGACACAGAAAATAAAAGCACCGCTGTAGTGGTTGGATTCAGGTGTCCTCCATAAGCTCAATGTGTTCTGGATGCTTGATCTCCAGCTGATGGCAGTTTTGGAATTGGAACCTTGTTGGAGCTGTGTTGTCAGGGTGGGCTTATAGGGGTTATAGCCGGCTTCTCCTTTCCAGCTTTTGGCACACCTTCCTTCCATGGTTTTTCAGTGCTGTGGGGAAGGTGATGTCCACCTTCTGCTCATGCCATCATTTTCCTCGCCATAATGGAGCTTCCCTTTGAGTCCGTAAGCCAAAATAAACCCATTCCTCCCACCAGCTGCTTTTGGTCGGGTTCTTTGTTACAGCAAAGAGAAAGCTGTCTGCAACAACTGGACATAGGTTTTAGGAAAGTACTCATCAAAGTTTCTGGTTATAATCCTTATACTAATATTCTCTTTCAATTCCCTCTAATTAGTCTTCTCCCACACACAAATGTATGTATATATACATGTATATTCAGTACATGACCATATGAACTCAAACATTTTGTATCCAGATATGTGCATAACAAATATATATGTGTGTATATATAAATATAAAATGCAGACACCCACATGCACACACACATATATATGTGTGTGCACCCCATGCACACATACACACACACTCATATACCCCATATATGGTCAGTAGACAAGACAGAATTAACATAGTCTTTATTATTTGGAAGGCATTTATTATTTGCCTTCCCATTATACCATCAATAAGAATCTTTATTATTTGAATATAAGTTGGGTAAAACATGTGGGCTAGGGCTAGAAACAAACACACATCCTTAACACAAATATAAAGATGGGATAATGATAGACAATTACCTTATCCAACCCCATCTTTAAAGCTGAATATCATTTTCTAATGTCCTTTTAATATAACAATATTCCTTCACTTTTGTTTATAGCTCTTCTAGTCCTTAATGTTATAGTACTACTTTTTTTTTTGTCTTTTAGAGGTAGAGTCTCACTGTAGCCCAGGCTGACCGGGCACTCAGCCTCAAACTCACAGTGATCCTCCTACCTCTGCCTCCTAAGTGCTGGGATTAAAGGCATGTGCCACCACACCAGTATATATTTTTACTTTTTAATGTCTCCCTATTCTAACTAAACTATAAGCGAAAGATCAAGGAAAGTTTCATTTTTATCTCATCCCTCCACTGCAGTACTAGCCCAGAGTAAAAGTGTAGTAAATGCTCCTTGAGTTAATGAAATGTTCAAATGGATGGGTGGGTGGGTGGATGGAGGCTAGCCCATCTAGGTGAGAAGCCTCATGACAGAGTTTGACTTGCTTCCGTCCATGGTTGAGCAAAGTACTTGGGATCCAGAAAGTGTGGTGCTAAACAAGGTAAGAAGGCATGAAGCCAGAGGAGAGAAATTCTGCTCCATTGTCTCCATACTGGAGTAGAAGGGAGCGAAGTTCCAGCACAGACACCTGCCTTCCTTCTAAGCACGGATCTGAAGCTGTCAGTCTTTGATGCTGAGGGATTTTGGAAGCAGCAGACAGAATATGTCCCTGTGAAAACGAACTATTATGATGAGAGGGAAACCTATGAAGGTCACAGAAATCCCTCATCCACCATGGAAAGAAGTGAAACACTGCAGAAAGGAATACTTGAAAGATCAAGCAAGATGGGTTCACGTGGGAAGCATTTCCATGGCCCTGGTTTAGCACAGTATTCCCTAAAGGAAGGGGAGAATTCCGCCAAGCCTGTTACAAAATTTGGTATGAAAGTCTCTCAATAAATCAAATGGAAGTTTGTTTTCCAATACAGTACTCAAAAATATCTTCACGGATCTTTGCAGCAGAAATGAAAATCAGAGTGGTCGCATTGGCTGTCACTTCTTCGGTTGTGGGAAGTTCCACAGACAGGACAAGGTCTCAGAAGCAGCCCTCCATATCATTGACGGAATCGGTGTAGAGTGCAGAGCTGTAAGGAGCAGAGGAAGAAATGCTGTAAACACATCAGTGGGCAGGGAATCTCTTACAAGATTTCCTGAATGAAACAACATAAATCGATGGTTTTGCATGTGTAAAGAAGGAAAAAATAGTTACCACAGGAATGGATAGGTTCATCTTGGTCTGCTGGAATGATTTTTAGTTAAGCCCTCCATACATGGAGAAAAATCTACTTAAAATTCAAGCTATGAGTGCAAGAGATATTGTTCCATGGGTAGGAAAGAAATTAGACAGGAAAGCGAGAATGGAACATTATCCATTGTGCTCAGATAGAAGTCGGGGTTCAGAATCTGGCTTCCTGTGATAATCTCACTCTGCTGGGCTCCCAGGACTGTTCACAACCAAGGCATTTTGTCCTAGGACATAGTGAGGGAGGTCTTCTAATTTGGGTTTTTATTCCTTATGGGATGGTTAGCTGAGAAGAGAAATAAGCACCAGAAGTCAGAGCCTTGCAGGGAAAAAGTGAGGAAGTTTGTGGCCCAGGCCTTATTCTTCCCAGAATAAAATTGAATTGCTGAAAATCCATAAGTTAATTAGGCTGGAAAGGAGTTCACCACGTCCACCTCATCCAAAATTCACAGTGCCCAATACCAGGAGCAGGAAGAGGAGTTCAGTTAAACAACACCCCCTAGTGGGAGATGAAGGCAATTCCCCAGAACTGCATCTCTTCAGTGGGATATTGGCTGCATCCACAGACTTTCAGGCACCTCTACAAACATCCGGCAAAACACACCCACCTCACAAGCTCTCTGGGATGTTGGCTTCTTCCTCAGTAAACTCAGGGAGGGGAATTGTGAAGCCTTCTTTGCCTTTCAACCAGAAAGTCGTTTGTTCCCCCTTGCCCTGTGGGAGGCAAAGGAAACACTGTGGAGTCACAGAGGAGAAGCTGCCTGGGAAGTCTGGTTGTGTCAGCCTTGCTTTCCTGGGCAGCAGGAGCCCCTGCTGTGAAGGAAAGGTCCCCTTGAGACACAAGCCTGATGACTTTCTTGGGCTCTGTTAATAGCTTACATGAACAGTAAGCCATGGTCTGAGAGGGAAAGCTTACAGAGACTAAATTTGTTACAAACAAACCTTTAAAAACTATTAAATGCTTTACTGTGAGCTCAACACCAGATAAAGCACCTCACATATTACAATGATTATATTATATTATATTATATTATATTATATTATATTATATTATATTATATTATATTATATTATATTCATTGATTACATTGAATCCTCACACCCAGCATTAACACCATGCCCATTCCTCCGATGACAGCTTCAAGTTCCTAAGTCAGACAGCTATGAAGGAGCCAGGTCTGCACTGGTGCCTTCCAGAAGGACTTCCTTCTAGAAGTGAGTTGAAAGGGTGCAGTACCCAGAGCCTGGCTCAACAACCCCAGCAATGGAGGACACTCCCTACCCTTTCACTTCCACCCAGTGTCATTAGTCAACTATTGTCCCTGTCTGCACATCTCCAAGATATTTCTGAGAACATCACAAGAACACCTGGGATCCTCTCTCCCCTCCCTCACCTCAAGAAAAGAAAGCCTGAAGGGAGTGAGGAGAACAAATCATTCAGACATTTCTGTGACAGAGGCAATGAAGATTACACAACTGCACTCCCTGAGTTTACTGAGGTGTCCCCTGAGATTCATTCATCCTGCCCAATTCTTCAACCTGTCCATAAAGGGCGTGAATAACAACACAGTTGGTCAGGACTTACCTTTACTGGAATTGTGCCTCTCTTTTGCAAATGGTACCCTCCTGCTGCCACCAAGGCCCCTGCAGTGCTCTGAGAGACGTGGATCCGGAGAGCTGCCGAGAATTAGGCATAGCCTAGTTAACATCTTGTCACTGGGGGAGTCAGCAAGAGGGGCTTCTGTTCTACTCTGATTCTTTGATCCTCAGGTCCTCTCATTAAACAAAGCACATCGTTGAACATGGTAGCACATGTCTATATTCCCAGCTTGGAGGCAGAGGCAGGAGGATGAGGAATTCAAGACCAGCTTTAGTTACATAGAAATTTGAGGCCAATCTGATCTAGATGAGGTTTAGAGCCTACATAAGCAGCCAGCTTCTGAATTTATTCTAAAAACCTTTTCTCACCGGTGAAGAGATAGATTTCAATCTGAGTTTATGACTTGATTAACTTAGTTCAATAGAGGGCACAATTGTTTGTGTGTATTTCTATATATTGGGAAAAATCTGTATATTCCAAACAATGTTAATCTAAATTCCTTGATACTTGAATCACTGAGGAAATCTGTTTTCCTTGCCTCAACTGACAAATGGCATAGATCCATTTAGCTACAGTTAATGTGATAAAATTACTAGAAAGCAAATGAGCAGGATATTTCCTAGAGTTTGTTTTCATTGATTTCCTATGCACTATTGAGAATGTATGGGGGTGGGGAAATTACCACCCATAGTCCAGAGTCAGCTCGCTATTTGTGCTTGAAAATAAAACTTTACTGGAACTTTATTTAGTGGCTTGCCATTCATGCACATTTCTAAGGCTGTTTTTGAGACCAAACAGCAGAATTAAATTGTTGCAACAGAGGCTCTATGGCCCCTAAAGCCTAGAACATTCACTGCTTGGTCTTGTACAGGTAAGATTTACCAACTTCTGCTTTGTGCCAAAATGATTTCCTTGTGTGTGTGTGTGCAGAATGGAAAGACCTGGAATTGGGAGACAGCTCAACAGGCAGTGTTTGCCTCATAAGCATGAAGACCTATCTTTAATCCCAGAACCCATGGTTAAAAAGCCAGGTGTGTGGCTTCGGAGATGACTCAGCAAAGTGCTTGACACAAAAGCCAAAGGACCTAAATTCATGTCCCCAGCACCACACAGTGCCAGCATGGCAACACACATCTACAATCCCAGTGCTGGAGAGGTGGAGACAGGAGAATCCCCAAGGCAAGGGGGACTAGCTAGTCCAGCTGAATTGGTGAGCTCTGGGTTTACCTCAAAAATCAAGGCCGAGAGCAATTGAGGAAGACACCCAACATGGCCCTCTGGCCTTCATCTACACATTCATACATGCACACGTGCACACCAACACACAGACTTTCACACACAAGTGAGTATGCGCAGGCATACACACACCACATACATATATGCATGCCAAAAAAGCCAGTGTAGTGACATCTGTTTGTAATCCCAGTGCTGAGAAGGCAGAGACAGGAGGATCCTTGGGGTTTACTGGCCTGCTAGTCTAAGTTAATTGGCCACGTCTAGTCCCTTGTTTCAAAATGTTGGATGGTGCCTGAGGATAACAGCAAGGTGATCCTCTGGCCTCTACATTCACTCATACACATGCACGCACATGCACACTCCCCCAAAAAGATGGAGAGACTTGCAAAGAAGAAGCCATGTATTTTTGTATAGCTCCAAAAGAGTATAGTTCAAAAACCCTGTCTACTCAGCTGGTGAGCAGTGTTTCTCCCGTGGACGATGATATTCTAAATGGAAAACGAGGGATAAAATGAGTTCAGGAAAAGTGCCCACAGGTGAAAGAGGGTTAGGGGGCAGTGATACCACACTCAGAGTGTTGTAAATAACACCCACGCAAACTGCTGCTTTCCATTCTGGATGCCATGTTCACTGTGTCTCCAAACAGACAGTACCTGGGCATGGTGATTCCCACCACCCCAGCCACCACAGGACCTGAGTGAGGAAGAACAAAAGGGTAATCAGCGCCTGCATTTCTCAAGGTTGGCCTCCACAAAGGCAATTCATTCAACAAGGA
This sequence comes from Zapus hudsonius, assembly GCA_004024765.1. NCBI lineage: Eukaryota > Metazoa > Chordata > Mammalia > Rodentia > Dipodidae > Zapus > Zapus hudsonius. The sequence goes on from PVHP010004285.1 coordinate 17,648, forward strand.
TTTAAGTGCCCCCTTGGTGTAAAGCTTGGCAAATATATCCTGGGTTTTCTGCAGGAAAACCCGCAGAACTCATATACTTCTGTTAGAAAAATCACATAGTCAAACCATGAGCACAGCATTTGTGAACTACAGCTGTAAGGAAAGCCTTCAGAGGTACAAACATGAGGGTAATTAATTCTAACTGGAGGCCATGTTCTATGTTAGTAGGCTAGTAGGAAGCCGGGTGGTACACGCCTTTAATCCCAGTACTCAGGAGGCAGAGTTAGGAAGATCACCATGAGTTTAAGGCCAGCCTGGGACTATCGAGTAAGCGCCAGGTAAGCCTAGGCTAGAGTTAGACCCTACTTTGAAAAAAACAAAATTTAAAATTTAAAAAAAGTTAGCAGGAAGATAACTATGAGAAGGACATTGACAACATAATTTCAGGGCCCAGTGTAAAATGAAAACATGAGACTTTTGTTCAAAAAAAATAATTAGTACAAATGCCTGAAACCTCAGGGAGGTTGCAGGCTAAGGCAAGTCCATGGCCAACATCAGCTACATAGTAAGACTTTGCCCCCCCCCAACATTGTCTCATCAAAACAGTGAAATAAGAGTATTAAACCAAGTAGGGGGGCATTTCTGCACTGGTCACGTGACTTTGGGTTTGACAAAAGTAGAACACATCAAAAGACACCTGACACAGATACAGAAAAGCAGCTGAGAATAACTGGCCTGGCTTTTGTTCTTTTGTTCTTTTTTTTTTTCTTTTGGTTCAAAATCTTGGCATCACTGGCCTCCTTATTCTTACCCAGCAACCAAAAATATCATATGCAAGCTGTTGTGTCCTAATTCAATGACTGTCTTCCTCAGCTGTTAAGAGTTCAAAGTTGAATTTTTAACCCACTCCACACCTGCATTCCTGGCACAGTGTTAATCCCCAGTAGTAGATACATTTCATTAATCTCCTATATGCTGTCTTCATATATTCTGGATTGTTCTGTTCTTTTTTAAAAGATGACACTATCAGCTACCATATTAATCTCTGCCACATTGTGATGGTTAGGTTTTGTTGTCAACTTGATCTTTATAATTATCTTGGGTGGGTCTCTGAGGATGTTTATAGGAAGGCAGCCTCTCAGCAAAGGGGCAGGATGTAAAGAAGGTCAAAGAAGCTGAAAGTAAACATCCTTTCCTGTGTGGGCAGTGCAGGAAGGAAATTCCAGACTCAGGAAGCCATTAAGTCTGGGGAAGGGTTGTAAAACCTCACCCTAAGCCTATATAAAGGGGAAGAAATTCTCTTTGGCCCTCCAGGCTGTTCCCTGTTCTGTGTGTGTGATGTAGGTGATGGGTTTTTCTCTCTGCTCAGACCTGTGAAAGAGGGCCAGCCTCTTCTGCTGTTACAGAACTTCCCCTCAATCTGTAGTTTCAATAAATACTTTCCTCCCCCAAATTGTGCCTGGTTTGTAGATTCATCCCAGCTGTGTGTGGCTGATTACGACACACCTCCACACGCTTCTTAAATTGGCAACTCTCACTCCGCTCTGCTCTTTTCACAAATAGGAAAAGTCCATACTCTCTTTCAAGTGCAACGTCCTTTGATGATTAGTCTTTATAAACAATCCCTCTGTGCTTTCATTAAATTCCTTAACTGGTTACCTACTACCTAAACATTTTACCTATAACCTTGAGAGTAAACTTTTACTCATGAAAGGTTAGCTTCCTTTACAGTCATCTCTTTCAGTTACTTCTCCAGTCAGAGTTTCACCATCTGTTTGAGACTGTGGTTTTGTGTCACCATCCCATAAATTATTACCAGGCAGATGCCAGGAGTCCTTTGTCACCAGTTCTTAGTACCTGTGTGGAGGCCAATCCTGAGCTTGAGTTGCTCCTTGGGCATGTGCCCAATCTGGAAGTGGATGGTGGCACTCAAGAAGTGCAGGGACATGGTGGCGATCTCACCCACATGTTGGGTCCCGTTGCGGATGGGAAGCCCGCTGGCCACCATGTATGCATCACCAATGGTTTCAACCTGAAAATGATGCAAAAAAAATGTCCTTCATCTTCTATGAGGGAGGTCTAGGTAGAGGGAGAATTTAAGGAGGGACAAAGCCTCTCATTACTGACCCTTACCTCCAAGCTCCACACTTGCTAATCTCTACCCCATCCAAGTTATAGAATTTGTTTACATTGCTGCTTTTCCCCTGATTCCTCCACAAAGCCTTCCTCATACCCACAGAGACTGCTTCTGCCCCTGAGATCTGCTGGTAATGATCATATTTCCCCAGCCCAAGATCTGAACCAGTTCAATGGACAGCAAGGTACTGATGGGATAAATCTTGAAGTATCAAGTTTTTCCTCATTTGGAGTTTATCTTACCCAACCTAAATGACCTCGCCTCATACAAGACCTCTTATGCCTTCACTTAAACATATATAGATGTTTATATCTCTGTGATCTTCATTCCTGTCTTCCTTATAAAATTAGCATGAAGATCTTTCATTCTCAACAGAAAAGTAATCAATGATGTGGGTTACGTAATTAGATGGATCACTGAGACCTGAGTGCAGAACCCCAGAATCTACATAAATTTCAGGCATGGTGTGCTTTCTGTAAGCCCAGAACTGGAGAGGTAGAAATAGGGAATCAATCTCTGGTGCTCACTGGCTAGCTGGTCTAGTCCAATCAGAAAGCTCCCAGTTCAGCAAAAGACCCTGTCTCAAAGAATAAGGTGGAAAGTAACTGAGAAAGACCTTTGATACTGACCTCGGGCCTCCAATGAATGCATACACAAGTGGACACACTTTTACACACATATATGCACCTCCACACATACACACATGCATGTATACCAAACATAGCCAAAAACAAACAAAAGTAACCAATGAGTAGAAGCTTAGGGCTTCAGCCCTTTGCAGATACAATTGTATCTTATAGAATCCAAAGATGACATGAAAAGCCTCTGTATGAGTCAGGAAGTAGAAACAACACCTCTGTCCTGGTGACCCCAAAATTACCAAAAAAGTCAACTATTCCACAAATCTAACCTGATTTTAGGCCACCTTTCCTCACCTGAGAACATCCTTAAGAAATAGATGCCAGATGTAAGACTAGCACATGCAAAGTGTCACCAAGAAGGTAATTCCAGGAGGAGAGGCCCCAGAGGACAGGTTCTGGTCTGTTGAGGTGGGGCAGTGTGCGCTCTCAGTAGCCAGCCATACCTTCCATTCTTTCATCTCAAATAGAGGCATTCTTTGTGTAGGGAAACAGGCAAATAAACATTGAGGACCTACCCCCAAGGGATATGGCCACACTGTCCCTCACATCTTGCTTAGTTACAGATCAATGACAGAGCAGAGTCCTGGGGTCATGAGCACAGTGGCACAGTTGTGGCTGCCAACCTAGTATGTGTGGCCATGGGGACACAGTACAGCCCTGGAGCTGTGACCTGACCCCTTGGAGCCGTCAGAGAACACACACAGCAGCCATCCACACCAACACTGGAACAAAGCCACATTATCTCCACTTTTGCTGTCCTCCTCCAAATGCTCATTCTGGGGGGACCATATTCAACGATTTCCTTGAGTCTCATCCAGCAGGTCAGACTTACCATTTCCTCTCTGTTTAACAGTCTAAATTTGGGGAGGTTATTTTTAGCCTGGCATGATGGCCAAATGAAATCCATAGTGGGTTGAAAGGCAACAGGTAAGAGCCTCTCACAATCTGGAAGGGAAGGGGAGGAACTGGCCAGTACTGGTTAATGCCTTTTCAGAAATTCACTATGGTATAACGAGAGGAAATGAGCCATACATGGTGACTCTCGACAAACACATATACCTGTGACTAATTAAACCCTTGTTCTTAAAGACCAACTGGAATAAAATATTGAGATTCTGGGCTGGAGAGATTGCTCATTGGTTAAGGTTCTTGCCTTCAAAGCCTAAGGACCTGAGTTCAGTTCTCCAGTACCCATGGAAAGCCAAATGCACCAGGTGGCGCATGCATCTGGAGTTTGTTTACAGGAACTAGAGGCCCTGACTTGTCTATTCTCTCTCTGCCAGGCATTAATCCCAGCTCTTTGGAGGATCACTGTGAGTGCAAAGCCAGCCTGAGACTACATAGTGAATTCCAACTCAGCCTGCAAAACTGAGAGAGAGAGAGAGAGAGAGAGAGAGAGAGAGAGAGAGAGAGAGAGAGAGAGAGAGATTCTGCCATGAATTGAGATTGACTACCAATGTGAAATATTTGGGGCAGGTCCATCCTCAAGTTCACCCAGGAAACACGTGACAAGAAGCTGTGAGCCACGTATCTCACCTTGTACACATCATAGGTTTGAATGATGTGATCAAACAAGCTGTACAGGTCGTTGAGGAGTCTCACCACTTGAAAGGGGGAGCTGAGAGAACACAGCTTTGTGAATCCCACAATGTCCGAGAAAAAGATTGTCACGGACTCAAAATGTTCTGGTTCCACACACCTTCCGGCCATGAGCTGTTCTCCAATGAAGCTGAAATCAGACAGAGAGGGCATGCTTGTTTTCACAGAATCTTATTCTTCTCATTCCCCACAGACCCCTGCAAATCTCCTGCATGTCCTTTGGCTTCAATGAGATAGGTGCTTGCTTAACAAGATTTACCAGGCATTTTCTTTAAAGAGGTATTTTTAAAGGTGGGTATACATCGGTTGGGATTGTCACATAACTTCCTTTACAGAAAAATGATTTTCTTACTGTAGGTATTTCATTTTCTCCATTCATCATGGAGTTTGATGGTAAAGAATGTGAATGTAATAATTCACAAATTATTATTGTTATTTCAACCAGCCATCCTCCCATTATTAATGCAATTAAACCCCCACTCCGTTACTCCATTTCTTTGGATGGCATGCAAGTGTATAATTTTAGTGTTGGGAGGGTAGAGGTGATGGGACAACAAAAATGAAGGAACTATTAAATCTGATGGTTACATTTTGTATTTTTACAAAGTTTTCAGACCAGCCCAATATTGTAGTTAATAGTTGGGCTGACGATACTAGCC
>PVHP010004285.1:22762-72209 GCA_004024765.1 Zapus hudsonius
TCTCTCACACACACACACACACACACACACACACACACATACACACACACATACACATACACATACATACACACACACACAAGTGAATGCATATAAAATGCCTCTTCTAGAAGAGCTTGGTTTCTTAGACAAAAGAACAGTGGTACTATTTCCTCCACATGAAGCCTCTTAGACATGGTGCTACTCTTCCTTGGGACTCTTTGTCCAGCCCCCCAATGCTGTGGCATACCTGGGCAACATCGTGGACAGAAGCTTCTCCACCTTCCTCTTCTCTGCCACCAGCTGGCAGGTCCTCTCTTCCACCATCTCCTCCAGGTGATTGGCATATGCTTCCAGTTTGCCCATCATACTATCCAGTATGCTCACACAGCTTTAAAATTACACAGATGTTAACAGCTTTTTCCAACAACTGTGGGACCGCAATAGAGAAATGCTTCCAAGTTCACTTGCCAAGGTAACATTTCTTTCCCTCAAGGTTTCCTACTGCAAGGTTGCCAGTGAGCAGTCATGGAGTGACCCTAACAATGAGACCACATGGCAAGATAGTAGCTTCCCAGCCCTGTGGTTCTCCTACCCACAGTTCACTGAGGAGAGTGTGCACCTTGCATGGGGTTGTGTGAGAATCTGGGGAGTTGATGTGTGTAAAGTACCAATGAGATTCTAACACTGAGCTGGCACTCAGTCATGGTAGCCTTTGACGGCTCTTCCTTCACTTCCCAAAAAGTTCCATTGCTCATTTGGTCATGGCCAACTGAAAAAAAGTGCAGATTTCAGGGTAAGTGATTCTTTTCCAACTCTCCATCCATCACAGGGCACTTCCACACATGACAGGTGTTTGTTCTAGAAGCACCTTCTGAGAGTTCATCTGCATTCCTTACCATAGATGAGATCTCCAAGGCTCCCATGGGAAATGGGTTTGTCTTAAGATTGGAGCCATATTTTGTGAGTTAAAAAACAGAATATATCAATAGGCCTGGGACATAACAGAATTAATTATCTTGGCTCAATCATTTCACAAACTGTACTTATTTTGAAACATCATATTCTATGCCACAAATATAAATTTTCACTTATCAACAAAAATAATATAAAAACTAGAAATTAAAAAACCATTATGATCTGGAACATGTAGAACATCAGCCAGTTATGTTAAGAATGAAATTTGGGGGCTGGAGAGATGGCTCAGTGGTTAAATGGGTCTGCTTGCAAAACCTGATGGCACAGTTTTAATTCCACGGTACCCATGGAAAGCAAGATGCACAAAGTAGCACATGTGTCTGAAGCTCCTTTGGAGTGGCAGGAGGCCTTGGCATGCCCATTCTTTTTTTCTTTCTCTTTCTCATTCTCTTTCTCTTTCTTTCTCTCTAAAATAAATAAATATACTTTTAAAAATGAAAAGTTTCATGGTCAAATTTGATATAGACACTTCCAGGCCAAGAAGTGCCTTTCTGCCAGCTCATACTACCTCTGACGTAGCAACATCACACAGTCCATGGATCAGAACTTAGGCCGTTAGTCTGGTGTGAAAGAAGCTACTATTGAGGAAATGACTTGAGAGATACATGCAACACAAAGTCAATAATCTATAATAGTATAATTATGAAATTCATATGGGGTAGCTCAGGAGTAGCAGTCTTGCCTAGTGTGCCTGAGGCCCTGATTCGATCCGTAGGTCTATAGAATAGGCTAATAAGTGAGTAATAATATAAATCTGATTCATTGTTACCCTTCGGTCTGACCCCAACTGGTTAGTTGTGATCCTTGGAATAATGATTTAAAAGGATATTATAGTCGTGTCAAAACTTTCAAGGAAAGAGATCCATTTCCAAAATGGACAAAGCAGGGCTAGAGAGATGGCTCAACGGTAAAGCCACTTGCCTGCAAAGCCTAAGGACCTCCACTCGATTCCCCAGTACCCATGTAAAAGCAGATGCACAGAGTGGCACATGCGTCTGGGGTCTGTTTGCAGTGACTGGAGGCCCTGGCATGCCCATTCTTTCTGTCTTTCTTCTATCTCACTCTGCTTGTAAATAAATAAATGAATAAAAATGGACAAAGTGGGCAGACCCACTTTTATGAAATAAGAGAGAACTTGACATTCCACTTTACTCAGCATGACCAAAGTGCTTTGCATCTAGGAGACATTAAGTGAATATACAATGAAAAAGGATGAAGGAGGGGAAAAGAGGAGAAGAGAGAAAGGATGAAGGAGGGGAGGGAAAGGAAAGAGGGAGGAGAAAGGTAAAGAGAAATGAGAAAGAGAGTCACATGGAACCTGTCACAGCCATTAACATTTAGATTCTAGACAGCAAATGACTAGGACAAATCGTTGTATTGTTCATCTAACTCACCCTTTGGGACTTGCTTCTCGTAACATCTTCTTGATGGAAGGGAATGTGGGCCTTTTCTCTGGAGACTCATCCCAACATGCCCTCACCAGCACCACAAGCTTGTCATTGCCTCTCCCCTCAGACAGCGAGGGCCTCAGCGGATCAAGTGCTGTGGGGTCTCTGATGCGGCTGATGATTGCTGAAATTTGGTTGGGGTTCAGATAAGTGAATGGTTACTTTGGCCACTAGCAATCATCTCTCTAAATAGTAATGGTGCTATTAATGTACACTGAGTTTTTACATGAACAGAACAGATTTGAATTCCAGAAAAAAGCTAGACATTTTAATAGATATTCTGGATCCTTCTAGAAAATGAAACAGTCTAAAAAGAGTCTAATGGAAACACAGATGTAGACTGTGATTCATCATTTCTAAATCAAGGTCCTTTTTTTTGAGGTAGGGTCTTGCTGTATCCCAGGCTAACCTGGAATTCACTGTGTAGTCTCAGGGTAGCCTCAAACTCACAGCGATCCTCCTACTTCTGCCTCCCAATTTCTGGGATCAAAAGCATGTGCCACCACAGGCTCTCCACTTTTCCTTGAGCATGGATCTCTTGCTAAACCTAGGGTTCGCAGATTAGGCTAGGTGACCTAGCCAGTGTGCTCCAAGGACTCCCTGTTTTTGCCTCTCCAGCCCTGGAATTGCAGGCACACCATGCACGGGGGTTCCATGTGAGTTCTGGGGTTCTGAATTCAGGTATTCATGCTTCCACAGCAAGCCCTTTATCCCCTGAGCCATCTCCCCAGTCCTCAACATGGATGGACCTTAAATGTATGCTACTAAGAGAAGCCAGTGTGAAAGGGTGTGTGTGTGCTATGTTAATAAAGTTTGAAAACAACAAAATAATAAAGACGGACTATCATGGGGGGGACTGGTAGGACAACAAGAAGGGATGCAGTAGGTGAAGTGCAGGGATTGGTGGGGGTTGTCACATTCTGTATGACACTTTCAACGGTGGTCATGTGACAATGTGCATTTGGTAAAACAGAGAGAACTTTACAGCAAAGTGTTCTTTAGTTTATTTTTTAAAAATATATTTTATTCATTTTCAATCAGAGAGAGAGAAAGAGAAAACCAGGGCTACCACATTGTGGGTCCCTATATGGGTACGGGGGAATTGAACCCGAGGCCTTAGGCACTGGAGGCAAGTGCCTTAACCACTGAGCCATCTCTCCAGCCCTTTAGTTTATTTTTTAAGGTAGGGTCTGGATCTAGCCCAGGCTGACCTGGAATTCACTATGTAATCTCTCAAATCGGTCTCGAACTCCAACAATCCTCCCAACTCTGCCTCCCAAGCTCTGGGATCAAAGGTGTGAGCCACTCACTATGCCAGCATGGTTGGTTGGTTTTTGAGGCAGGGTCACACTCTAGCCCAGCCTGGCCTAGAATTCACTCTGTGGCTCAGGCTGACCCTGAACGCCTGAGTGCTGGGATGATAGGTATGCACCACTGTGCCTGGCAGCACAGTACAGTTTTCAGGAAGGAAAACTCTAAACAAGCATCAGGTAAGAAGCCAGAGCAGATGGGGTGGCGATGTAGACTGTGAAGAAAGAACCTAACTATGTAATAGACGTGTGATCAAACTTGATTGAGGAGGAGAAGAGAAACCCACTGGCCTGTCTGACTTCTTCACTAGGACAAGAAGACAAAGAGGGCCACTCACAATCAGCCTACTCCAAGTGTTTCCTGCGAGGTTCAGGTTTGCAAATCCAACTACTGTGCGTGGGGGGGGGATTGGAAATGGATAAGGAAACGGATGGCAGGTGGCAGGAGCCAGGATTCTCTCACTGCTGGACAGCGAGGTTACAGATAAGCAATGAGGTGCCTAGGATTTAGCCAGGTGGTGATGATGAATTTAGCCAGGTGGTGGCAATGTCAGTATGAAATCGATAGCTTAATATAGGTGCAGATGTATGCATGTATGTTCAGTGATACCCACATGCATGTGAGTTAGTACACACATGCATGTCTTCCTGCTTTGTCCCCTGGCGAAGGCCTGGGAACAACACTCTAGGAATGAGTAGGTCAAAGGTTCTAAGCCACCTAGGGCTTGGGGTTAGCTGCTCCTAGTACTAGCCAGGGCTGCACAAGAGGAACCCGGAGCATTGGCAAGTGCTCAGAGATGAAGCAAAGCATGGCGCTGGTTACAGCCAAGAAACATTGCCATCAGCCAAAATCATTTTATTGTATTTTTGCACGTGTGTGGTGTGTATTCGTGTTTGTATGCATATGTGTGTGCATGTGGGTGGGTGGGTGCTCACATGTGTGCCAAGGGTCAATGTTGTCTTCCTCAATTGATTCTTTGCCTTATTTTTAGGAGACAGGGTTTCTCCATGAATCTAGAACTGTCCAATTAGGCTAGACCAACTAACCACCTAGGTCCAGATATCCTCCTGTGTCCACCTCTCCAGTGCAAGGTATGGCGAAAGCACACCACCACATGTCACATTTTACTTGAGTGCTGGAAATATGAACTCAGGTCCTCATGCTTGTGAGGCAAACACTTTTTCCACTGAGCCATCTCCCCATCCCTGCCCCCCCCAAATTAAATGGCCATAAATGGAAACACTTGAGCCACAAAAAAATAAAGCAGAAAATTCCCACAAGTCTATTCTAATCAAAGCAAACAATTGAAGGAATAAATAGAGGCAACTTCATAAACCCACCACAAAGAATACCTAGTAAGTTCTGTAGGAATTCCCCTTTCATTTATTTAATTATTTTTGTTTATTTGTTTGTTTGAGGTAGGATCTCGCTCTAGCCCAGGCTGATCTGGAATTCACCATGTAGTCTCAGGGTGGCCGAGAGCTCATGGGGATCCTCCTACCTCTGACTCCTGAGTGCTGGGCTTAAAATCGTGTACCACCACGTCCCACTAGGAGTTACCCTTTTAATGTGGACTTCACAAGTGACTTCCTTCCACTATGGGAGAGGAAAGCAAGAGGAACTTTGCAGTGGAGACATCAGCAGTGTTATTTCAGCAGGTGACTAAGGTCAATATCAACTTCTTAGTCATGTTCATAATACCTGCCTTAATAGGGGGACAAAAGTGACAGTTTACCTCTGCAGTCTGCCTCCCAAACACCCACAGTCCTAGTGCAATCAGGAGAAGGGGAGGGAGGGAATCAGACATTCCAGAAGAAGAAACATTATATAAAATATCTCAGAGTCTCAAGATCATCAAAAGAGGAAAGTCCAGGCTGGAGAGACAGCTCAACGGGGCCTGAGACCCCCCCAAGTTCAAATTTCCAGAACCCACATAAACAGCTGGCAAGACCATAGGCACCCATAATCCCAGTCCTGTAGGAGACTGAGACCCAGAAGTCCCTGGAGCTCATGAAAAAAAAGGTAAATTCCAAGATCAGTAAGAGACTCTGGCTTAAAACAAGAACTGGTGGAAGAGTGATGGAATGAGACACCCAACATCTTGCACTGGCCACCGGCCAAGTAGGTGAGCACACCTGGCCACAGGTGAGCACATGAGGCACTGCATATATTCAGTCCACACATATACAAATATACACCATGTACACCCCCCACACACACAAGTAAAAACAAACAACAACAACAACAAAAAAAACAGGAAAGCCTGAGGTATTTTCCCAGAGATATTAAATGAGTCAACTAAATGCAATCTGGTTTCCAAGATGGGATGCAGAGACAGAAAAGGGACATTAGGAAATAAATTAATTAAGTATTAATTATGACCTAATATAATGAAAATACAAGTAACAAAATTATATGTAAGATAAGATCTGAAGTCTACATATTAATGCCTAAAATACTCTGAAAAAAGGGTGACACTCTGTTTGTTGAAGTTACATTCTGAAAAAAAAAAAGTGTGACATTCTGTTCATTGAAGTTACCTTCTCCTTGCCAGGACAAACCACATGATCAAAAGCAGCTGATAGGAGGAAAGGATTTATTTTGGCTTACAGTCTCAAGGGAAAGTTTTATGAGGGCAGAGGAAACATGTCATGAGCAGAGGCTGGGCATCACCTCTGCCACAACAGGCGGACAACAGCAGCAAGAGAGTGAGCCTACTAACACTGGCAAGCTAAACCTCAAGGCCCACCCCAGCAACACACCTCCTCCAGCAAGAGTCCGCCTCCCAAGTTGCCATCAGCAGAGGACCAATCATTCAAAACACATGAATTTATGGGGTAAATCTGATTCAAACCACCACACTGTCTCAAGAAAACAAAGGGGAAGAATGATAGAGGAAAACATTCAGATTCTCTTCTGGTCTATCTACACATGTGCACAGACTGTATAGGTCTGCACACACACAGACATATACCATATATGTGCACACACAGGCATGCACCCCCCATCCTGCATGTACACACACACAACAATACAGAATAAAATGGAGAGCAATTTTGTAAGACACCCAATAGGGACCTCTGCCATATACACACGAGCAGGCCTATCTACACAGGTGCACCATAAGCATATGAACACACACATACACCAGCATTCAACCAAACACACATGCATGTACTTTGAGCAACTGAATTTTCCATCCCAAATGACGCATAACTTAAAATAAGGGGCACAATGGCCTCAAAAGCAATGCCAGAAGGGAATATTGCATCACCTGCTGCCCTGAACTTAACTCTAAGAAATGCCTCCAGAGAGGAGATAAGATGATAACAAATTCCGAGAGTAGATCCTTAGCACAGACCTGCACCTCTGAGGTCCTGGGATTATTACCTAGTAATGTGTGGACATCATTCCCATCCCATAACCTCTAACAGGGAACTAGCCACTTTAAGCTGTGGTTCTTTCTCTTTGCAATGGGCATTATACCCACCTGGGTGTGTGGAGGGGTTGTACACATAGAGATTTCTTTACCCACCCCCAAATGTGCAAAAGCACATGTGAAGAGGAGCCTGAAATTGCAGTTCTGCTACTTAGTTCCCAGGTGAAACTGATGGTTCTGATCCAAAGAGGTTGAGGACTAAGATCAGCCCTTCTCAAACCTCGGCTCAGCTGGGGACTTGATGAAAATGTACATCATCCAGTCTCACCCAGACCTCAGAGTCAGAAACCCTGAGAGGGATGAGGACCATTCTGTGTTTTAGCAAGCTTCTTGGGGATTTTGATGCCCACTAGAGTTTAAAAACTCCTAGGCTGCTGTGCACAGGGGATTAATATTTACTCAGCTCCCGGAACCAGGTTTGTTTATAGGGACTTATGGGAAGTTAATAGAAGACCTGTGTTTGTCCATAAATTAAGTACACACTATCTTCTTCCTGGTTGCAGTGCTGTGTACACACAGCCCATGTGACTGCCCTGTGATGGCACAATGAGAGGGGCACGTTGATTGCCATAGGCTTCTCAAATCACAGAACACTCAGAACCCCAGTGGGAAAGAACAGATGGGAGCTGAGCTTTAGGGACTTTAGGAGGCTCCTGCTTTGGGATATGTGTGCATTGGTTAAGCTCCAAACTCAGGTGCACTTGGATCTCTAGCTACCCTTATTGGACTAGGCTCATCCCTATTTCCGCTAATTAGAACATAAAATCTGGTTTCAAAAGTACTCATACACTTACAGAGACTATATGACAGTCTAAAGCTGAATCTAAGATATGACTGAAGGGATATGTTGCAGTTACCTTCTCATTGCTGGGACAATCACCCAACCAGAAGCAGCCTATGGGAAGAAAGGGCTTACTTCAGGCTTATAGATTCCAGCAGAAGCTTCATCATGGCAAAAGAGGCTGGCTCACTTCATTATACATCCACAGCCAGCCCCAACAAGCATGAGCTGACTCTGAATACATATAGAGCTGGACTCAACATCCACCCTCAGTAACACACCTTCTCCAGCAGGGCTCTGTCTGCTGGAGACTAAGCAGGAAGCCTAATCAAAAATTCCTGAGTCTATGGGCCATTTACATTCAAACCCTCACCGGGTGGGCTGGAACTGGGCCCACCAGCAAGAGAAGAAAAATGAAAACAATGACAACAAAGAGAGGGGGGGCTAGGGAGGTAGCTCAATGATAAAGAGCTTGTCACACCAGCACAAGGTCCTTAGTTTGGATCCCTAGAACCCACATAAATATCAGGTGTGGAAGAGCCCACCTATAATCACGGTGCTGGAAGGCAGAGGCAAGAGCAAATCTGGGGCCTGCTGGATAGCTAATCTAGCCAAATCAGTGAGCACCAAGTTCAGTAAGAGACCCTGTCTCGAAAATAAGATAGTAATTTAAGAAGGCACCAGATCTCAACCTCTGGCTTCCATGTGCATACACGTACACAACACACAAATCCAGTGAGAACATTATGTGTATGAGCTTACTTCTAAACTCATACATATACACACCCACCCTTTTCCGGAAGCCTGGGCTGCTCTGCATGTGGATCCTCTGGGGAGCACACACATGTGATCCTAGCACTCAAGCGGCTCAGGCAGTAGGATGACAAGTTCAAGGCCTGCCTGGGCTGCATTGCAAGAGTCTGTTTCAAAAACAGCCTAAGACAAAATCCAAATGTTTGGCTTCACAAAGCCCAACAACACCATATTCCTGTGACTGAGATCCAGGCATCCACATTTGTTTAGAGAAAACACGAAAATCAAACCTTTGTAGGTATGTGAAATTGATCAGCTTATCACAGTTTGTAAAGATACTTAGAATCTAGCTCTTCAATTTGTGCAATGGAGGAGCCAAAGCCTGGGAGAGGCAATCATCAGCTTTTAATTCGGCCAAGTAATTCACTCAGTGACGGGAAGCCCGTAACTGGAAGTTGGGACTCAGGGCGAAATGCACTGGGAACCAAAATCTTGGGCCCCCAAAGAGAAATGCACTTTACAAGTGATTTACAAAGAGGCTACTACCAATAATATCTAGCTAATTCAGAAATGTGTATCTAAGTTAACCTATACTGATCTCACTCTCTGATGGAGATTCTGTTTGTATTTTTCAGAAGGCAGTGAGAGAACTGTGGCTTCTCCAACCCTACCAACAAACTAGAGGCCAATAGCTGACATCCAGGCAAGAGATGAGCCACACCAGATCTTTCATGAAGGATCCATATGGAACCCTGCAGAGAGTGGTGGGATAAGCAAGAGACCCATAACCACAGCCAATCAGTCAACACAGGATAAGCCAGACAGACACCAACAATTTCAACATAACCTAAAGCAGAAGTACAGAGACCCCTAAGACCTCAACAATTAAGCAGCCTTAATACTCACCCACCATGACTCAGGGAACTGAGCAGAAGAGGGGGCAGAAAGATGTAAGAGCCATAGTGGAGGAGAATATCCAGAGACATGCCCCCCCTCAGTAACAACATACAAAGGGGGGTGGAACCGGGCTGACCCCTAGGCTATCCATAACCCCTTACCCCATGGACTGATCCAGTTTGCCCATGGAGGAGGATATCCAGTGGATTGGGGACAGGGAAGAGGGAAATTGGGGAAATGGGGATACCAACTCATTATTTGCTCATTCAATGTATCTAATTATGGATACTAAAAAAAAAAAGAATCTAGTTCTTCAATCTCGTGGCTATAAACCTATTCTAAAGAAACATTCACCCATGTAAGCAACACTGAGGCTGGCCATTGTAGCAATATATAACAGAGAAAAATGGAAAACAAGCAAAACGTATATCAATCAATAATATATGGATTATTGTTATTATGAAAAAAATTTAACAGTTCCTAAGAAAGTATGAGATTTCTATATAGGGATATGAGGTGAGGCATGTCCCGACAGAAGGAACATTGTGAATGGCCTGGGGTGAGAACGTGCTGAGTATTGTGGAGTCAAATGAGATGGCCAATACCACTGAGAGACCTGGGTCACAGGAGATGGAATGAGGAAGATTTGGTGGGCTAAATGATGTCTCCAGAGAGCTATGCACATTCCTAATCCCTAGAATCTGTCAGTATTACCATATTTGGAAAAATTGTATTAGTAAAAATCACTGCTAAGGATCTTGGGTTGAGAAGATCATCTTGGTTTACCTGTATGGACAAATCCAGGGACAGGTGTGTCCTTATGAGAGACACAAAGGACAAACACAGAGTAGAGGAGGCAATATGAAGGTGGGTGTGAGACTATCACTATGTGGCTGGCCACAAGCCCAGGAATGCTGAGCCATCTCTGGAAGCTGGAAGACGTAAGAACAGAACCTTCCTGGTGCTTCTATGGAGCTGAGCTCAGCTGACCTATTGATTGTGGTCTTATAACCCCCAGATCTCCACAGGAATCATTTCTGTTGTTTTTAAAACACTGAGTGGACAGTAATGGTTGCAGCAGTCATAGAAGAGGAAGCCCAAAGGCCATGGGGGCCAGGGTTTTAGAATCCATTGGTGGTTTTGTAAGGTATGGAAGGACTTAATGAAAACTCCCCTAGGAGAGAAGCCAAGGGAGGATTGTGAGAAGTGAGCCTTTTTCCTACAGGATCATTCAGCATATGGAAAAACAACAGTATGATTTTGAGTCCCTGGATTTTTTTTAACTGAAATGCAACTTATTTCCTAACATAAACAATAATATGAATTTTAAAATGAAAAAAAAGGAATAAATAATAAATTGATGAAGCACTGATTATTGCCACAGCCTCCAAGTAGAGTACCCCAGCTTTACCATCCGGGGCCTCCTCGATGTCATCAAAGGGCCCATGGGCCTGCTGCTGGATCAAGTCTCTCATGAGAACTGCAAAGCTGTAAACGTCTCCCTTTGGGGTACCTGACCAGGGCAGATCAGGAAGTCGCAACAGCTCTGGGGCGGTCCAGTAGAGCTCTGCAAGACAATGGGGTACCTTGTGGAGGGAGTGCTACCAAACAAAGGCTACCCCTTCACCCACTCATGAGAGCATCTGGAGAGGTTGGCCGTGGAGTGAGGGACTGGAAGAGCAGGGTCCCTGTGAAGGTCTGTGGATGTGCTCAGTCAATGACAGGTAGTGCCCTTGTTCTTTTCCTTTTTCTGTGTTTAAAAACAATAGACGGAAGTAATCTTGTTCACATAGCACAGAAATAACTAATGTTTAAAATGAACACTCAGCTGAATTTAGCACATTAAAATGTTGTGTATTACCTCCCTCAAGTTCTAAATATTTGCATTACTCTAAAGAAAAATCCTTACCCATGAAAGAGTTTCTGTCTGCTCTCTCCACAGCCCCTGTCAAACACCAATTTGAACTCTGTTTATATAGGTGTATCTATCCTGGATATTTGATCTATTTTTTTTTCTTTTTCTTACATAAGGTCTATAGGCTTATATCATTATAAATTATAATGCTTAAAAGGAAATATACTAGGCAATGTGAAGCCAGAAATGGCTGCCAGTAGGTTTTCAAAATCTCCTCGGAAACCAGACATTAGTTAGACCAGGCACAAGTGCCTCTAATCCCAGCACTTGGGAGTCTAAGGAAGGAAGATTGTCTTTCCTCATGACTTTTCATAAATCAATATTTGATTTGTATGCTTCCTTTTATATAACTATATACCTGGAGTATTTCAGAATTTCTTGAGCAGAAAAAGGTTGCTAGTGGAAAAACTTGAAGCAGCTTTAAGCTTTAAGAGAGAACTGCCAGAGTCCCCTGGGGAAACAGGAAAGGTACACAGAGGACTAAAGGAAAGAGGAATGAAGCTTCAGGTGGCCTCGCTAGGCCGGGATGAGACCCAGTCTCCAGACCTGGCACCATGGACTCATGCCACATAGAGGGACATTTTTTTTTCAAGTTCTTCTTGGGTGAATGGAACAGCCCGATCCCATCAGATGGAAGGGAAGGCCCACCCACACAAGATGGCATCCAGAAGCAAAATGTTCAAGAGATCTTTGACTGTCTTAGCCCAGGTTTACCCGAGTTGTCAGTGGTTTTCCCTTTGCAGGTTCTGTGTGTCCAGCCATACTTGAGTTCCCACAGCCCAAATCCTGACAGCTTCACTTGCATACGACCATCCACCAGGCAGTTGGAAGGTTTCAGGTTGCCATGAGACCCCAGCTGGCTCCCATGGAGGAACAGCATTCCCTGCACATGCAAAAAAATTGTATAAATATAAGTAAAATTGTGTAGATATGTATAATATGATAATGATGATCTACAATATAGAAGCAACATTATGTAATTAATACCATTGGGGCTGGAGAGATGATTCAATGGTTAAAAGCAATTTCTTGCAAAGCTTGATGGCCTGGGTTCAATACCTCAGGATCCACATATAGCCAGATGCACAAAGTGGCACATGTGTCTGGAGTTGGTTTGTACAGTGGCAACAGGCCTTAGTAAGCCCATCCTCTCCACTCTCTCATAAATAAATAAAATATTTGAAAAAACCACTATTATCTACATAGCACTGATTATGTACAATCATAATGTAGTGAGGAGTTGTGTAGAAGTCCTCCGGAGAATAGGGTAGTCAGTCATCAGCCTCATCATACAGGTGAGCAAAGGGAGGAAGAGAAATCAACATGCCCTGGTTACCTAGCTATGAGCCATGGAGTTGGGCAGGGAACTCTGACTTATGTTTTCCATTCTGTGCCCTTGACTACGTCTGGCTTTGCTGAGGAAAAAAGCCCTTTAGGGTCAGAGTGAGAACCACCGAGTGCTTTACTTCAGCTACTGGCCTCCATGGCAATCCACACTGTGATATAGATTTTTCATGGACAAATAAATAGCAATAAATACTTTTAGCTTTATGTATTATATACACTGTATATACTGTCACATTTAGCCTTTTATGAGACCAATTACTGTTTCCTTTAAAAATATATTTGTGTATGTATGTATTTGGTTGTTTGTTTATTTATGAGAAAATGAATGGATACATCAGGAGCTCTTGCCACTACAAACAAGCTTCAGTCACATGTGCCACTTTTTGCATCTGGCTTTATGTGGGAACTGGGGAGTTGAACCCAGGGCAACAGGCTTTACAAGCAAATACCTTTAACCACTGAGCCATCTCTCCAGCCCCAGGTTGCTGTTTTTGTTTTCTGCTTCAACATAAGAAGATAGGATTTCATAGCATTCACAAGAAGTCAGGGGCAGAGCAGAGATATAAACTGAAGCTGCATAGCCTTCAAATCCTAGCCGCTTGTAAACCAGGGGTTTTCTAATTCCTGGGCTCCAGGAGGTTGCCATGGAGAGTGGAGGAAGGGGGAAGTCACACTCCTCTAACAAATTACACAATAGTAACCTGAATCCAGTTAGACTTAGAGCCAGCTGGAAAGCAAAAAGGAAGTCAGGCAGGAGTCTGACTTCAGGAGGCACTGGATGATACAGCAAGGAGAGCCTGAGGAGGACATCTTGGAAACATTATTTCATTCAAGGGCAGGGTCCACTGTGCCTTGAGCCTCTTGGGCCACCAGTTCAAGTGCTGACAGACAGTCTTCCTCTTGCTTTATCCAGAGCCCTCAGGCCAACATGGCATTGGGAATGTGGACTAATACAGAAAGCAATAAACAGCTAAGAGAATTGATACCTCCCCACCCCCATATCGGGAGACAGTGTGCTATTGTATTATCATTGGAGCTTGTTGTTTTTTTTAATTATTTTATTTATTCATTTTCAAGCAGAGAAATACAGAGAGAGAGAGAGAGAGAGAGAGAGAGAGAGAGAGAGAGAGAGAGAACACCAGGGACACCACCTTGTGGGTCTGGCTTATGTGAGTACTGGGGAATTGAACCCAGGGCCTTAGGCACCAGAAGCAAGTGCCTTAACCGCTTGTTTGCTGTGGACAAGGTCAAGTTGAACCACGTTTGTTTCCAGTGGACTAATGTCCAAGCTCACAGTCTGGTAAAACCTGTGTCCAATCCAGATTCTCCCTGACCTCACAGACACCTGTCTGAGTGTCACCTCACCAATGCACACAACACCTTCTGGTTTTCTCCTGCCCTTGCTAGTTCTAGCCTCACTCCAGACAAGAAACAGGTTGCACTCTGGGATATCACTGGAGCTCATTTCATGAGGTCAAAACCCTCCTGCTTCAGGATGCTAGGAACGGAGACGTCTTCAACAGATGCATGCATGTCTGTTTCATTTTCTGTCCCAAAGAAACCTTATGAGTTCACGCATATTTTCAGAGAACAAGTAAACTAGTTGAGTGCTACTGATTTGTGTGACGGTCCTCCTGCACTCCAGGTAGTTCAACCACCCGACTGTTACTTGTATTTCTTGTCTGACTGGAAATTTCTGAGAGGCCCTGGGGCTCCTACCTGTGGATGCCAAATTTGTGTTCTCTGATGCTTAGCAAGAAGGAAGTATAACATGGAATAAAGAGCCTTTGAGACAGACTGGCCACAAATCTCTGTCGCTTAGCAGTGGGTCAGGGCCTTCACCTGACTAAGCCTCATTTATTCCCTCTTGGAAAGAAATAAATATTAATACTAATGTTTGAGTTAAAATAAATTTATAATAGCTAAATGTTAACTACGACCACTGCCCAATAAAAATATAATGCAAGTTGTATTTTTTTTGCATATGCATGAGTATGTGGTGTGCATGGATGTGTTGTGGGAACACATGTGTGTAGATGTACGTGCAGGTGTGGAGGCCAGAGGTCAATGTCAGGTATCCTCCTGTATTGCTGTCTACTTTATTTTCAAGAGACAGAGACTCTCACCAAACCCATTAAGCACCAGGAATCTACCTGTGTCTGCCTCCCCAACATTAAGATTACAGACATGGGCGGCCATGCCTGGCATGTTGTAAGCATGCTGGAGATCTGAACTCAGGTCCTCATGCTTGCAAAGCAATCACTTTACCAAGTGAGTCATTTCCCCAGCCCTACATGTATACTTAAAGTGTTTATAGTAACTATGTTATAAAAGCTAAAAATGTAAAATTTATTTTTATAATATAGTATATTTAATGTAAAGTACTTAAATCTTATTGTTTTAAAATGCAACCAACATTAAAATAACTGTGAGATACTTTATGTCTTTTTTAAACTAAGTCTTCAAAATGCATGTGAATTTCATACTTGTAACATATCTAAATTTGGACTATCCACATTTCCAGGGTTTATTAGAATGTGTAGGTAGTAGCTACCATATCCCTTAGAATTCTTGAAAGATTTCAATAAGAAAGTGTACTTTTTAGTACTAATAATGGAGTTATCCATGTTACTAGTAATAACTATGCTATCAATAACAATGGGCATTAATTGGATACTCAATATGTTGTATCCATGATAGTAAGCAATTTGCATGCCCTAGTTCTCATGGCAACTTTATGAGATGGACACTGGAATTATTTTTATTTTATGACAGATTGAGGCTCAGGGTGGTTAAGTCCAGTACATGAGAGTCAGGGTTCAAACCTTTGAGACAACTTTATGCCAAATGTCCTTGGTCCTCAGAATCCATCAGGATTTCTCTTACTTAGAAAACAATATCTACCTCCCACTCAGGAAGAATATTTTATTTTCCAAAGCCATATTCCAAGCTCACCCCATTACTTTGAGCTCCTTGGGGACAGGAAAATGAGCTTCATTCTTCCATGCCTTCCTTCTGTGCCCAGAATCAAATCAAACCCAAATTAAATATTCAATCACCTAATTCTACTGCTTGGCATGAATCATTTTGTTTAGAGATATATGAAAAAGGCTGAGATATCAATAAAGATCAGAGTTCAATGTAATCTAAGGTGAAAGACAATAGCAAAATATGGTGATATTTATTCTTAAAATAAGTTTGTGATACTCACATTGACTATATCATATGCAAATGACAGTATGAATATCCAATCCATTTCATGGTCTAAGTTTCTCAAAACATCCTAGAAAACATTTATAAGAAATATTACTAGAATTCAAACACAGTACGCTTCATGCATTGAGTGGCACTAACTCTATGTAGCTCATAACATATCAAAGGTGAGGTAGAACACACTGCATCTAAGTGGATATCTTCCCCAAAGACAGAATAATATGAGTGAGTGTTGAGAAGGGACAATTTTGAGTTTTTCATTTCTAATATTAAATTGATGGCCACGTATCAGAGTGTGGTCATTTAAATGTGAAATGTTCCCCATAGCCTTATGGGTGTGATTAGGCCTCCTACCTAGTTCAGCTGGTGACAGTTTGGGAGATGGAGCCTTGCTAAAGAAAGTGTGTTGCTAGGGGTGGGCTCTGGGGGGGTTACAGCCAGCTTCCCTTGCCATAGCCAGCTCACATTTGCTGCTCTCTCCTTACTGCTATGACAAGATGACACTCCCAACTTCTGCTCTGCCACCCATGATGAAATTTCCCCTTGAGCCTGGAATCCAATATAAACCCTTTCTTTGAATAATCTGCTTCCTGTCTGTTGTTTTGTCCCAGAAATGAGAAGGCAACTGCATCCCAGGGAAGCATGGATCCAGAATCCAAATTCAAGAGCAGTAGTGATATTTTAGAAGAAACCAGGCTCTTCCTGTTCCCACCCAGCATGAGGGAAACCAGACACTTGATAATTCCATTGCTAATTTGATCCCTAGGCAGGCAACCCAACAAGATAATTGCAATTAGATTAAAAAGGAACTGCCCTTGAATGAACCAGAGAAAACATCTATGAGGTTCCTTATTAGCTGACACTCATGAAGTTTGAGGTAAGATATAATCTTTTATTTTGCTTACCTTAATGCTTCCTTTTTTGCAATATTGGGTGACAATGCAGATGTTAGGTGGTTCTGTGCAAATGCCAAAGAAGGGGACAATGTTTTCGTGCTTTAGTTCACACATCTGAAAATAATAAGTAATCACAACACATGTATAGAGAGTGACTTTGGGCCAGGGACCATACTGTGTGCTTTACATAATTCCAGATCATTCCTAAGACCTTGTGAGAATCACTTCCAGTTTACAGACAAGGGAGTAGATGCCTAAAAAGTATGGTAATTTTTGTTTTTTGTTTTTAGGTTTTTTTTAATATTTTATTTATTCATTTTCAAGCAGAGATACAGAGAGAGAGAGAGAGAGAGAGAGAGAGCACCAGGGCCACCACCTTGTGGGTCTGGCTTATGTGGGTCCTGGGGAATTGAACCTGCAGCCTTAGGCACTGGAGGCAAGTGCCTTAACTGCTGAGCCATCTCTCCAGCCCAAAAGTATGGTAAATTTTGATCATCGTTCAACTGATAGGTGGCAGAACTAGGAAATAAACCCAGGGAATCAGGCTTCCACAAGCAAGCCAGAGAAATTCTCAAAGTCTAACTTTATCCATGAGAAGTAACTAAGCCACATCAGCACAAACAGCCCCAACCCTGCTTTCCTGCTTGTGACTGTTGATGGCAACATAGGCACCACAACTGGTGGTTGGTACAGAACAAGAAATCAGACCTTTTCCAAGGTCCAAGTTCAAGACAGGTAGATATCCATCACAGAGAGGATAAAGGGTCAAAATTAAGACTGGGAAAAACTAAAGAGGGGGCAGGTAGGCATAGAAGGGAGCCAAGCTTCAGATATCTGTCTCCAGTCAAGGGTCTGGGGTTCAAAGCCTTGGCTGTTGTGGATGAAGTTGTGGTGGACTACATTGGGAATCAGCCTCCCACCATGGCTTATTGGGGTGGAGTCCATCCCTCACAGTGGACACAGAGAGCTGGCACAGGCAGGATAGAGAGGGACCTCACCAGCCAGACTTCTTGCAGCACAGTTGGATTCCTAACCCGGGCTTCTGCTTGGTCACCAACATAGCGGATGGCCACATGGTTTCCCTGGAACCAGAGGAACCAGAGAAACAGCTCCAGTTAGAAAGGGTGAGGAAGGGGATCCAGCCTCTTACTGTCTCACCAACATCTTAGAGTGACACTGAGTTAGCTGCTCTGCAGTAAGACCTCATTGAACTGGCATCACAGCCCAGCAAGGTAGGTTTGATTAGCCTAGGACCAGATAGAATCACTGTGCCTGGGTAACTCGTCTGAGGGTGGTACATGTGAAGAAGTACAGCCATAATATGAATGTAACTCAAACCACATACTCATACATATGAATGATAATGGCCAGTTATCATTCAAGGAAATATAGAATTGAGGTCATAAATCTGAATTCAGATGCCTGGTTCAAGGCCATTGTGACCATTAGATTTAACTTCTCCAAGACTCCAGTTCACCATCTGAGAAATGGGAATGAAAAAAAAAACACCTCCAAACTCATAAGGTTGTTGGAGGATTATATCAGTCAAAATACATGGCACTGAAAACTCAATGCCTGCACATGTTAAGTTTTCCATAAATGAAATACAGTTATTGTTATTACCTACTGGGTCTGCTTTTAGAGTCACAAAATTGGTCACCACAAAGACAGAGCTGAGTATCAGTAATGATAGAATATGGGCCAGAAAGAAGGCAAGGCAAAACGGAATTAAACATAACCCCCAGAACTTCTACTTTAAATGTAACAGTGACCACAAAGGACTCCATGGAGGAAGGGATGCCTGTGGGATTAAGGAAAGGATTTTCAGAAGAGGTGATGCCTATGCTGATCTTTGAAGGATAAGAAGGCTTTCACTGGGGTTGGGAAGGCAGAATGGGCACAGCATTGCCAGAGGTGAAACATACATAACATAACCAGCAAGCACAAAATTAGACGAACAAAGGTTGCAGGCCAGGAAAATAAAAGTTTCCAAAAGATGCTTGGTACCAAGTACTCAGTAGACTTGAGTTCCTTATTAAAGACTCTGGAACCGGGATGTGTAAGCAACCGAGGCAAGGAATCCAGTGATGGGGTTTGAGAGATGGGAGAGGAGACACACTTTAAGGGAGATGAATCAGATGATATAATGTTATAGGTTGCTGTCTTCCTTCTCTAAATGAGCAAGCAAACATGACATATAATTTTGCATGCAAGGTGGTCCTTGGGTGTCTGGTAATATTCCAGGACATTTCTGCTATTTGAAAGCTCAAGTAAGTAGATAGTAAGAAAAATAAGTTCAGTTGCACAGGGAATGAGCTGATTCTAGTCTCTCCAAACCCCACTTTAGAACGACCAAACACTTCCCTTGCTTGGCTCTTTCCACCTCCACCCTTCAGGACCTCTACTTAAAAGAATAAATATCTCTTTTATTTTTATTTATATGACTTTCTCCCAAAGAACTTGAATTTATAATGAATTTCTAAGCACAGTCAACTTCAGGGTCTGGGCATGCAAGGGAGGGTGAGAACAGATAGGAGTAATGTTTCATCTCCCATGAGTAAATCATTAAAGTACTAGGAATTAACTTATCTATACTCTTGGACTGAGATGTTCATTAAAGTTACCGCTAGCTACCTGGAGCTAATTAAATTTAAATTAAATTTAACATTCAGTTCCTCAGGGACACAATGGTTATTGTAAAAAAATCTTGACATGTAATATTTGGACTTGACTTATTTTCATTAAAAATATTTTTATGTATTTGCAAGCAGAGGGAGACAGAGAGTAGAGAGGCAGAGATAATGGGTGTGTCAGGGCCTCAAGCCACTACAAATTCCAGATGCATGTGCCACTTTGTGCATCTGGCTTTATATGGGTGCTGGGAAATCAAACCTAGGTCATTAGGCTTTGCAGGCAAATGCCTTAACCACTGAGCCATCATTCCAGCCCCTTATTTTTGTTTTTAGAAAATACTTCAGTTTTCAAAAAGTTAGAGAAGCACAAATGTGGAGACAAAAAAAAAACCCACCTTAGATTTTGTCTAGACAATGCCAGTGTATTCATAGTGCCCTGCCTGACAGAATTTATGTGGAGAATGGAACAGTAATTCACATTGGCACCTACATGCAGCCACTGGGCACGGAAATACCTGGTAAAGCCCCACTGGCGTATAAAAGAGCGCTTCACCCTGCTGGCTCTTAGCAAAGGAGTTACAATCTGCAGTGATCATCATGGTAGACTCATTGCTAAGATTTCTTCTTGACATGGGTGTGCCGTGCTGGGATGGCTGCAAGACAAGACACAGTTTGCGTATTCCCAGCAGCATGGCCAAATACCAACATATAGATAAGAAAGATGAATTCCAAGGTCACATACATTGTCAATATCTGGACAGCTGGGTTTTGAACTCCTATCTTCCTGACCCAAAAGATGTGTGCCTATTTGTTATATGCCTCAGTCTTGGTATATGTACCAACATGAATGAGAAATATTATGAGCACAGTGTCTGAGGTCAGACTGCCCACATTCAAGTTCTAGATGTGACATTTAACTGGAGATAGGTTCAGTCACTTTTATATTTAATACCTCTTGCACATGTTTAATGCCTCCAGCACCTCCCCCAACATCTTGAAAACATCTTCAAAGCCCAGGAACCCTGATTCTCAAGGAAAATTTTTGTGAATCCCTAGTGTAAAAACCAAACAAATCTGAGCACAGCTATGTTGTAGAGAGAGAAGACAGAAGCACAAATCCCCAAGGACATTTGGAAATTTAACGAATGAACCTGAATCTCCTGGCTTTAGAACATTGAAACCTCTCAGACTTGGTATAGCTAGAGTTCCCAACCTTCAGCACCCCATATCCTCACATGTCCTATGTGACTTCTCCTCTTGCCTCAATTAACAAGCTCACTCTCCCTAAATGTCACCTGCTCTCAGAAGCCTTCATGATGCTAAGAATTGTAGTCCCTCCATCTGCAGGGCTTCTGTCTCACCATGGAGACCAGCCCAGAGTACCTGCCTTCTTGTAAAATGTCCCCAAGTCTACAGAATATGGCCATTAAGTGTTTGCGACGCAGCTGAACCTTTTGTACCATAGATGAAAGAATGAATGTAATTTTGGAGATAATTAAATGCTCTCAGGAACATCTTTAATATTTGAGTAACCCACAGCATAGCAGAGTCAAGCGGACTTCACAGACTGTCATCAGTCATTTCTAAATAGAAACTGAGTCTCAGGGTGATGAAGTGACATTCTCAGAAATGTAGCCAGTAAGTGGGAGGCCTAAAACTCACTAAGATTTCAAGACTCCTTGCTAAGTGCTACCTTAATCAATACGTTGGTGGTCCCTCACTTTCATAAGTTTCTAGGTGAGAGGCCCTCCACGAGTCACTAGAGAGCTAGACATAGGTCATGTCATAGACTCACCTTACGCTGAGGCAGAACGGTGATGCTATCATAATGGATCTGCCACCAGATGTCTCGATGACGTCTCTGCAATTTTCCTCTCAGCATCCTGAAAACCAGACCTATGATGGTGGCTCCCAAGGCCAGAATCAGGAGCAGCAATGCGAGAATTACAGCAGCTGTAGCTGGAGGTAGAAAGGTCATTACTCAGGCTGGCCCAGAGCAGATGTGAGCACACCTGGATCCAGCCTAGTTCTGCCAAACAGATGTCTCAAAGGTTGCCCAGATGTGGTCCAGGTCAGGACACCCTGCATCCCTTCACACTTGCCTCTTCTAGGAATCTTTCTGTTAGTAGCTCCCCAGTTACCATGGCAACTATACTCACCTCCTCTCTTATATAGAAATTTACATGACAGGAAAATAGCAACGGCTTCTAACACCATCACGACTTTTGTTCACTACGCCCTCCCCTTTCAGCTGTTCTCTAGACAGGATCCACCTAATTCCAAGGTGAGGCTCCTACTACTTAGCCACACTTCCCTGCCCAGACTAGTTTTGTCTCCCTAGAAAGGAAGTTCCTAAGACGCAAATCTCAGGAGCCAGATTTCCCTGCAGCAAGAGTCCTCAACAAGGAAAATGGGCAACATTACCCATGGGGATGCTGCTCAACTTGCTATAAGACATCAGACAGCGCCCACCACAGGAAGATTTTCTGGATCCAAATGTACTGTTGTTGAGAGACCATCCTTTCTCCCTCCTCCAAGCAGCCACACTTGCCTGGTAAAGTGGGCTCAGTTTTGCAGAGCTCGTTGTAAAATCCACAGCCAGGCCTGTCTTCAGGAAGGGAGCTATGGGGCCAAGAAACATTGGAGAAATTCCTCGAGGGTCTTTAAAAACAAAAGGAGACAAAGGTCAATATTTGGTCTATTTGTTCCACTTGTGTCTCCCATCTGTACAATGGGAGTAACTGAAACACACATGCTACTTGCAACACACACACACACACACACACACAGAGGTTTTAATCTCTTAATCCAAACCTCTCTTGGTCAATGTTCCTAGCTCCCTCTTAGACTCCATCCAGCCTCCAATGACCTAATTTATGCAAGGCAGCACCTTTTTGCTTGGTCAAATGGCTTCCATATCTTGTAATTTAAACTATGTTTTTTGATTTAAAAAGGTAATGTGCCAATTGCTGGGATTTCTTGCATAGCACCGTGAGATTTCACAAACTAAAACACCTTCCCCTACATGAAATAGACACAAAAGACCTGGCTTGCCATAGTTTTTTGTTTCCTGTATTGGCCCATTTGGTACATTGAGTTTCTTGAAGAGCGAGGAAGAAAAGAAAGCTCAAATGGAATCTGAATTGGAGTGGTGACCGTGAGAACAAGTAGAAACTAAATTAAATGTTAGGTTTCCTTTTAGTTTTCTCACTGACTTTAAGAAAGCAAAACCAGACATTTTTCTAGGGAATTCTAGGGACCTAGAGCCCAGACAGCACAGGATCATCACACATGCTTGTCTCTGGCAATCAGATTTGATAGGTGAGCTGTTTTTCTGAATATGTACCCAGTCCTGCAGGGGGCCCTGCACTCCATCACCTGGTGGGCTCAGAGCTTTCCCATGAGAACAGGACCCCCTGAGCCATCAGAGGCCAAGCCTCTATGAAGGTGCAGTTAGCAGGTATGGTGTTCTGTGTTCTCCCTCGAACCCGAGAAGATCCAGAGCAAGTCTTAACCCCCACTCCACTGATCCCCCTCCCCTAAAGTCCAATACTGGATCTCTATGAACTCAGAAAGCACCTGCCTCTTTGGAAGAGGGTTCTAGAGCTGGATCCAAAAAACCCTTGTCCCCACTCCCTCCCCAGGCTCTTCCTATATAGCATGTGCTGAACTTGCAGCATGGCCTGTGATACCTGATTGTTTTCTTAATACTGTCATAATGAAGAAAAGGAAGAAAAATGGACGTGTTTCCAGATTTCTGTAGAGCATACACTGAGTAATCCATGTGCCTTTCACCCTGAGAATCCACAAACACAGGACCCGTGATTCCTGGAGAGAGATTGCACAAAGTGAGGGGTACAGAGCAGCATTCAAGACAGCCCACCAGCCTCTCAGCCAGTGGCTTGCTTCCCCATCAAATGTAAGGGCCAGGTGTGATGTGTCAAGGATACTTGAGACAGGCTAACAGGAACAGCCAAGGGAAGAAGGCCGTTTAGAACGGGCATCCTGGCAGGGCTCAAGTGCACAGTGAGCAGATTTTGTTAGACCCACATGGGGAGAAAAAAAAAAAGTGAAGCCAGTTCAACTCATTTCACATCAAATCTCACTTTCATGCTTCCCAGGAATCAGAAAGATGTGACAAGTGAGGATGGAATGACTGCATAGCAGCAGTTGGCTGGTGCTGAAGGACAGACAGCTGCCTCCACCAGTCCCCATCATATTGGCTACTCTCCTCTGAGTGCTCCAGGACGAGGTTTGCAAGGTTTGTGCTGAGGCTGGGCCCCTCCCTCTAACTATGGTGTGTGTGGAGGCTTTGGCCAAGTGCTCAGACCCAGCTCGTATGTTATGTTTTTGCCTGGGATGTGCGAAACTCCTAAACTCCATGCATCGAGGACCACATCTGAGACTTCAGAAGAAGAAATAATGTGCAACTCATCCATAGCCCAAACCAACACTCTTGCTCTGAGAAAGTACTGTGGACAGGATGCAACATTACCATTTGTGATGCTCAGCTCTGTGGTCTCTTAACCTCACATACCTAGTTCCGGTTAACCAAGTAAAGGAGGCATCCATTTCTAACAAGTCTGGCCTGGAGACACGGGTCCCTAAATATGCCTTCCAGAGACTTGGGAAGGCAGAGTTGGGACGCAGCCCGGGGCTACTGAGCCTTGTGCCTTGTTCTCCCCAGGATACCACACTGCTGGGCAAATAAATATCAGAGGCAGGGCTCACCTTCTGGGTGAATGCAGTTATAAGCAGCTGCAAGAGAGATTTCCCAGGGGGAAAGAGGGGAAGATACCAGAGGCCTCCTCCCCTAGTCTAGTCAGACTCTGAGCAGCTGGAGGCTTTAATCACACCCATCCTGTGGAAAGCCAGAGTCTTCACAAGAGGACAATTTTATAGCAGAGTGGGGCAGGCCCTTTAGGAGGCCTTTAATGCATGCACAGTATATCAAAGTCTTCCAGCAGTCTTGAAATCAGAAACCGCCTTACCCTGCAGTGTGGTCTGATTGGCTTTCAGAATGCTGATCAGCTGCCGCCCATCCCGGAAATCTCTCCCATCTTTGATCATCTCCTCCACAGTGTGTGCATAGAGCAGGAGTGCATCATGGAGGTAGGCAGAGTACGGGCTCACCTTCAACAAGAGGAGCAATGCAGTGTGCATAACCCACAGCGTCCATCGCCTAGCGAAGCAGCAGGAATCTCTCTCCATCCTCTAAGGATGGGACTAGTCCACCAAGAGGAGAGGAGACCACCCCATTTCCCAACCTCTGCTATCAAATCTAATTGTCCAAGACTTCACCTTCCTAGCTTTGCTTTTCCAATTAGATTACATGATCCCATAGGTCAAGTACAGCTCTACAGACTGTTGCTGGGAGGAAGTGGGGCTTAGGTGAGATTTGAGAGCCAAGATGTATGGCTACTATCTGGCTATGAGAATGAGGGCAAGTTCTGTGACATGGGGACAAAACCACTCATGAACCATGACAGTAGCTAGGTGAGCATAGAGGTCAACTACTATTACAAGGCCAGCGGCCCATAGGAAGTCTTCAGTACCTGTGGGTGCAGTCAGTACCTACTAAGTGCCAGGTGTCCTTGCTAGAGAAGCCAGCACCAAGCTGAGGTAGACTGCTCTCCACATCCACTGAATGATGCTCTCACACTGTGAGCCACATAGGATCAGCCCCCTCGATCCTAATGGATCCCCTATTACCAGTTGTCATTTGTGGTCTCAGCTCAGCCCCACAGTGGAAGTAGCTCTGCCTTTAGCCAATGCTTTCTCTGTAAAGGTTTCCTCTCAGTGGGAGCCCCTTCATTCCTTGTCTACACATCCGCAGATTCCCAAGGGCTGACTGACACATGCTCTCCTGTCTACCCTGACCCAGCCTCTGCTTGCCTTAATTCTCCTAGTTCAAGTTCCACATCTCTGGGTGCCCATCCTGGTTCTCAGTCCTGCCATCCTCTTGGTAAAGAAAATGGCATGGTCTGAGTATCCATTGGCAACTGTTCTTCTACTTCTATGTAGTAAGGTATCAGACACTGAGTACCACATGTCATTAACAGGTCAATTTGATAGACAAAAAAACAAACTTAGCTGTAGGGAGATTAGGGAATTCACTGCAAGGTCTCACAGCTAACAAACAGCAAAAATAGGACGGGACATCAGGACTCTGACTCCAAAGGCCAGTGGCTTTGCTCCTCATAACATCTGTCCCTCTCTGTGGTTGTTTTTATAGGTTTTACAAGAAGGCATCAAAGTACTGCCTTTTTGGGGTTTGGGGAAGATTAAGAAAGTGTGTGTGTTCTATGTGTGTGTGTGTGGGGGGGAATATGTTGGGAAATGCAGGGAGAAGAGAGAGAAAGAAATGCATTTCCAAACCATGGTGAAAGAAGGGGCGGAAGCCACCATCAGACCTGCTCCTCCGAGGAGATGGAGCTGTGGAAGGGTGGCCCCCTCAGCCTTTGATAGACTTGCTTCTGGAAGTCGTCATCTCCAATGCCTTCACCATAGTTGCTGAGGGCGATGAGAAGCACAGACTCGTAGACTTTTGGGAAGTGTGTCATGTTTTGATTTCTCAATAATGCCTTCCAAAAGCTGTCCTAAAACACAAAGCATGAGATGTCACCATTCTGTAGGAACTGCATCTAAGGCCTAATTGAGTTCCTCCATGTTAATCACTGGAAACAGTGATTCCAGAAGGCCTGCGATACCAAGTCCATGTTTTCTAGTTAGCAGACAAGCAGTGGGAAGGAAGCCAAAGAGTAAATTGAAAAATAAGATCAGGCCAGCCAGGGATCTAAGTAGTGGAGGGTGAGGCTGGGGCTGGTGGGACTACAGTGTGAAGGAAGTATCCTTGATATACTGTTGTTTTGGGGGGTAACTTGGAGATTTATTTACCCATGTTGTATTCTAGAACATTGTTACTTTGACCGTAGATCGCAGATTTTAAGTTTACAAATTGTATTAGTCATGCTGTTTATTGCTCTTTATCTTGTTTAAAAGAAAGTTTTTGCTATTTTTCTAAAGGACATTGGGCACCTTTCCTCTTGTTGTGAATTGTGTACCATGGCAACCAGATTGAAATTTCTTTGGAAATGTGCAAAACTTGACATTAAAATGAGCAGAGTAAAATTTAAAAATAAAATAAGGCTCTCTGCTTCCTTTTGCCCTGTGACCTGACCTGAGCATCCACGCAAGTCTGTCCCTTCTTCCCAGCCTGATGGGGAAGGGGAGGATACTTATCTTGACTTGGGATTTTTCTTCTTACCTTCTTTCTGTGTCATGCTTTGGGGGTACCATCTCACTTTGATTATATGTAAACTTATCTTTGATCTCTGAGTCCTTCACTATTTCATAATCCTCTCTGGTTTGTTATTTGAAGGTGCTCTTATGTCTGATCTTCCGTGTGTGTGTGTGTGTGTGTGTGTGTGTGTGTGTGTGTGTGTAACTGTCCCAGCCTTCTAAATATCAATTTCCCCTAAATAAGCCTCATTAATTATGATTTCTCCCTAAACAAACTCAATAATTCATAATTGAAAAGTAAAATATATAAGAACATAACCAGTATATCAAGCAGCTAACATGTAAAAAGCTTGCTTAACAGCGACAACTACCAAACCCCCCAAAACATTTAGAACTTTCTAGACTCCATTTGGGTTTTGGCATGTCTCATTATCACTGTTATCATCTATATTATTATGAATAGTGATTCCCATTCTTATATGTATCCCAAATTCCCTAGTGCTCCCTCCTTCCCCATGGAAGAACATCTAAGCAGTATAAGCATGTGTGTGTACATGCTCACATGACTGTTCTCCCCCTACACTGCCCTTCATGAGGGGTTTCCACAGAAACCTATGCTAGGACACTTTTCAGAATGATTTGTGCACGCTTTTTAAAAGCAGGATGAACTCAACGATACAGACACGGCGTGGCACATTTTTAGTTTTATACTCTTCCTGCCCTACAAACCAATTGGAATGAACCATCAAGATTTTAGGAGGAAGGGACAGAAGGATACTCCTAAGGCAAGGGCGAGGGGAACGTGAAGAAAAGGCAGGTGAGGTGGACAGCAATCAGAAAGGCAGGTAGCAAGGTGCCCTGGAAAGTTGGGAAAACATGGAGAATTTTGGCTGCTTCCCAAAGAAATCTGAGCTACTTTTGATCAACCAAATTACTTCCTGGTAAAGAAAGGGAAATCAGCATGGTGATACACCCTTCTTGATATCGTCACATGCATCCTTTCTTTAAAAAAATTTTTTTATTTATTCATTTTCAAGCAGAGAGATACAGAGAGAGAGGGGGTAGAGAGGGAAAGAGAGGGAGAGAACACCAGGGTCACCACCTTGTGGTGGCTTATGTGGGTACTGGGGAATTGAACCCAGGCCCTTAGGCACTGGAGGCAAGTGCCTTAACCGCTGAGCCATCTCTCCAGCCCACTTGCATCCTTTTGTCCCATGTCATGTCCTTATCATATTAGACAAGCTCAGGATCTGAGAAGATGGTTCAGTCAACAAAGCAATTGCCACACACACAGGAGGACCAGAGTTGGATCCCAAGCACCCACATAAATGCCAGATCGATGTGGCAGCCACCTGTAATCCCATCACACGGAAGTGGGGGCTGGGGATCCTCAGGACAAACTGGCTAGCTAGGCTACCTGAACTGGCAATCTCTGGGCTCAAGTGAGAAACCCTCATAGTAAATAAAGAGTTAGGCAATCAAAGAAGACACTCAATGCCAACCAAATCATAATGCCTCCACACACCCACAACTCACATACATGCACCTCAACACATAGACACACACCACATACACCACACATGCATATACAAAAGGAGGAGGTTATTTTAGAAGGTTAAGCCTGCTGTAAAAATCATATGGTGGACACATGATGAAAGGCAAGTGAAATAATTTTATAGATGTTCCTCTAATATGCTTATACACACAGACACTGAGGCATGCTTACCCAGGCTTAACTACTTTTATACTTAACTTTTATACTTATACTGGCTGTATGGCCTTGGGTAAGTTATTTCACCTCTCTGGACCTAGTTTTTTTCTTCTGTTAAAAAAAAAACTGAAAAGAAAGTGACTGACCCATGGGGTGGTTGTGAACTGAAATGAATTTTAATATACCCAGCATTCACAGTGGGGCCAAGAACTGCACAAGCACTCAGGGCTAGGTGAGGCAAGAGACCAAAGATGTCTGGAATTCCAGCTGGGCAACTTGGGAGTGCTGAGACCTTACTTGCCTTATTTAAGCCTTGGATTGGGAATTGTAATGCTACTCATATCTACCTTCCCTGCCTATTGGCAATGCCCACCTAACAAAGGATACTGGAGCACAGTGCACTAATGCATAAAACTTGTGTAACTCCGTGCACATTAGTCCTTGTGGTCAGCATGTGGTGTTGCAGCCATTTACTTCATTAACAAAGAAACAAACCACCTAAGAACCTTCTCGGTGGGCCAGAATGTTGGTCTCTCTAGGCCTTTCATAGGGTTCAACAAGGACACAGGGAGACAGGTGTGGAAGAAACAGAAGTGAGAGGCACTTGCTTTTGAGATTTCTTCAGCAGGGTCTCAGCTTCCTGATGGAATGATAACTCCTCCTCAGGGTTGTCTCCTCACCTGGAGAGCCGAGGTCAGACCTGGCCTTACCATCACTAACTGTGCAAAGGAACTCTAGGCAAATTCTCTTAGTCCTAGTTTTAGGGTGAGCATTTGTGATTTGAATGTAAGATAGCCCCCATAGCCTCATGTGTTTGTGATTTAGTCTCTTATTTAATCTCCAGCTGTTAGTCTTTGGGAGCCTTGCTGGAGGAGATGTGTCACTGGGGGCAGGCCCTGGGTTTTTATGGTACAGTGCTAGTTAGCTCATTCTTGCTGTTTTCTCCCTACTGATGTAACAAAGTGTGTTGCCCTGCTGTCTGCCCTTGATGTGCTTTCCCAAGCATGATGAAACTTCCCCTTGAAACAGTAAGCCAGGAATAAATCCTTTCCTTCCATAAACTACTTCTGTCAGGTGTTCTGTCCCAGCAATGAGACAGTTACTGCTAAGACAGTTGAGAGCGCTGCCCCCTAAGACTGTGTCATATGCATACCAACACTCCATTCTTCCTACATCTCCCTCCAGAGCCACTGAAGGTGGTCAATACCCACCTCCAGCTGTTGTAAAAGGATGAAGACAAATTCCCCAGTGTTGAGTCCCAGGTTCTCTGCAGCAAGTAGAATATTTTTTGCATCATCTGAGCTGCATATTAAGATGATAACTGTAAGAAAGAAAAACAGAGTCAGCCAATCATTCATGTTATGTGTGGGGAGATGGGAGAGAGGCACACACATGCACTTATACACAAGCTCTTCAAAAGTCTAGCCTAAAGCCACTCCAAATAAGACATGCAAACTTTTATTTCTTTGTGCATACTTCAGAAAATGGGAGTGCCTAAACTAAAGGATAATTCCTAAATAGAGCCTGTAATACACAAGCTGGCAGACTTTGTATTTCAGAAACCAGTCTTTATAGTTCTCCACCACCACAATCCATGAGTCCAAAAAGTTTGAGATTATTTCTGTGCCTTAGTTTCATTCATTTAATTGACTCAAAAAATCAGAACAATATAACCTGGCTATGGATGGGTGGGGATGGGGAGGATGGCTTGCTTCTATTGTTTCTAAACAATCTCCACATGTAAGCAGAAGACTGTGGCCTACTTACCCCTAGCAGTGGATGAAACGTTTCTGAGATATTCCCGCAGGAGGCCTGGGCTACTGTGGGTGTATCTCACGCTGGCAGTAATGGCAAAGTAGGACTGGAGCTCATCCTCCACAACCTGCCATAAAGCATCCACTCCATCCCAGGGGGAAACCCCAGGGGAGCCTCCAAGCATCCCAATGGGTTCCCAGCCCAGGTACCGGAGGCTTTTCTGAAGCACGTCACCAATTGCCTGCTTGGATGGCACAAGTGTCACACAGGTGTCATATAAGAAGTGGTTATCCAGGATTGCTGTGTGCCCAACAAAGTCAAACATGGGGATGTTCCACTCAGAGGCCAGCAGACCAACCACCTTGAAGGTAAGCAAAAGGATGTCTTCACATACGGAGTCTACACATCACTCAAACCTTGACTTCAAACATCCACAGAAACCTCAGGTTCAAGGAGTACAAGGGTCATACAGGATCTGATCTTCTCTTTTGGAGGGTTGCTGACATTGTCTTGAATCCAATCTACAATGCAAGACCTCAGAGGCGAGGATAACACATTTGGTGATTTAGTGAACATTTATTACATGCTAAAAATGCTACTGGGCGGGGCTGGAGAAATGGCTCAGTGCTTGCCTCTAGAGCCTAATGACCTGGGTTCAATTCCCTAATACCCACATAGGCCAGATGCACAAAGTGGTGCATGCATCTTGAGTTTGTTTGCAGTGGCTAGAGGCACTGGCATGCCCATTCTCTCTCTCTCTCTCTCTCTCTCTCTCTCTCTCTCTCTCTCTCTCTCTCTCTCTCTCTCTCTCATTACAAATAAATAAATAAATTATGCTACTGGGAGCTTATATATTTCCTTTCAACTTTTATGACATTCCAATGAGGGAAGTGTGATTACTATTCTCATTTATTTCCCATTTTAAAGATGAAAACGGAGACATAGGGATGTAAGTTGCACAGCTAGGAGATTGTGGCACAGGACTAGAACTCAGGCAGTGTGTTTCCAGCACCTATCTTATAGCTACTCATTCACTCCCTGCCTGGAATTGCTCCTTGCTCATTTCTCATGCATGTTCTCTACGATTCTACACTTTGCAAATAACTTGGGAGACATTTATCTTAAAGAAGTTTGTGTCCTATCGCAAGAACTAATATGTATAAAACATCTCTAGAAATAAAAAATATCCTCCAGGCTAGGGAGATGGCTCAATTGGTAAAGTACTTGGCTTGCAAGCATGAGGACCTGACATCAAGCCACCCAAAAAAGATAGTATCCAAAGTTTGTCCTCTGGTCCCCACATGCATGGGCACACACCACACCACCCACACACACAAGCACATGCAAGGATGTATACATACACACACAAGTAAGAAATTCTCTTTAGGAGTTAAAGAATCAATTACTTAATTTCACTTCCACGACATTTAATTTAGAAGGAATTATCCAATGCATGTCGGTTGGCAATCATAACGTCTATAAAAATTAAAGCACAAATTAACAACTTACATAAATGATCTTAAATAAGAAGATAATACGATGTCTGGCAGAAACATAAAGAACAGTATTTTCTACTATATCAGAAATATGTTATTTCTTGACCTCCTGCAAAAAGGAAACAAATTTCTATATACATGCATACCCACTCCTATAAATTAGTGATAAATCACTTTTTTTTGCTTGTTTGTTTTTCGAAGTAGAGTCTCACTCTAACCGAGGCTGACCTGGACTTCACTATGGAGTCTCAGGCTGGCCTCCAACTAAGTGTGACTCGCTCACCTCTGCCTCCCAAATGCTTGGATCAAAGGTGTGCACCACCACACCGGGTGATAAATCTCTTTTAATTGAGAAATTATTAGCACAGAGAGTGAGAGTAGAGGAAGGAAGGAAGCCTCTATGCTACTTAAAACTGACTTGAAGTGAGTGGGCTTCGAACAGTTTCAAAGGTATCACGTGGAGAGTTTCAGAAGAGACCAAGGTTGAAATTGAAAGGTGAACTGAATTTTACAGCACCAGCTAATGACAGCTCAGTAGTAGTCTAGGGATGAGACCTGTGACGCTCCTTCTTATGCTCATCATCAGCATCCTTCAGAGGGGGTGGGACATGAGGGCATGACAAAGCCAATCCCGTTAACCACAGATACAAAGCATTTGTCTCCCCTCACTTGCTGGCTGTAGCTCATAGCAATGTGTCATGCTTTTCTCTTTCCAGCTTGCTATCATCATTCTTGAATAATGTATTACGCGCACCAAAGGAAAACCTTCAACAATTGATAGTTGTATTTAAAACCAAACACTTGTCTTCATCTTAAGTTTCCTAAACAACATAAGAGTAATAAGAGTCTATGTACACCACCACCCCCAAGTTCAAACAATCAGGAGGAAGAGGATACATGTACTGGTTATTTATTATTGTTATTATTATTTGAAAGGCTTTTTTAAAGAATGCTAACAGTTCTAATTACATAGTATAATTACATCTCAAAAAAATGGTACCCAAGACCCAGACATCAATTGTTATGATAATGTGATCTTATCAAGAAATTAATGAAGTTAGTGCTATGAGATTTACGATTACCCCTTCCAGTACAAACTCAGCCAACATTTTTAGAAAGCTGTATACGCTACCTCTGCTGCTTCTGGGCATGCTGGTCCAAACAGGGCAGAAATCTGTTCTCTTTGGACCTGGTTGATGAAATCTGCAAGGGACTCCTTGGCACTGCATGCTGAGTTGGTGTAGGTGAACTCCCAGCTGATGTTCTCAAGACCCCCTGGCTGCGAGTTGAGCTTGTCCAGAGCAACTTGGAGCCCCGCGCCCAGCCTTTGTATGCTGCACGGATGAGAGGTGGTCCAGGGGGCATGCAATCCTACAGTGACCTTGGCAGCCTCAAGCCAGGTCACCAGCATACTGGCAAAGAGAATCAGAAGCAGTGTTGGGTGGTCGGCATGGCATTCAGGCCTACGCCAGAGCCCAGATTCTAGCGGGGCCTCAGGATTTGTCCTAGGAGCCATGGATGACACCTAACACTGGATCATGGCAGAACCCTGACAGGCTCAGCCTCTTGATCACTCATGCCAGAAACTTATATGATAGTTCAGAGTCCCTAAGGACCCCAACTTGTTTTCTCTTCAGTGTCACTAATTAACTGAAACCATCTCTTTGTGAGCCTGTTCTAACAATTCAGAAGCAGCAGTCCTGCAGAAAAGAGGCGGGAGTGGCAAGTCACCAAGGCCCTGGATATTAATCTACAGATAACCTTCATATTACTGGGCAAGTCACATGACCCTCTGTCCCACTTCACCAGTAAAGAATCATAGAGGATATTCATGTAATAAGACAGTCTGTGCTAGAATTCTGAGTGCAATCTAGAACATGTTTCTCTCTCTCTCTTTCTCTCTTTCTCTCTCTCTCTCTCTCTCTCTCTCTCTCTCTCTCTCTCTCTCTCTCTCTCTCTCCTTATGCTGGTTTCAATGCAAAGTGTCTACCTTAGCCACATGTGATTGTGATAAAGCTTCATCCTTGATCCTGAGCTGGTGCAGCCTTTGGAAAGTGGACCTTGGGAGAAGTGTGCTGCTGGGAGTAGGCCTTGAGGTTTATTACTCCAGTCCCATTGGGTGTGTATAGCCAACTTAGTCTTGCTGCTTCCTCCCTGCTGCTGATATGTGATGATGTGAAGCAGCTTTCTGCTTTTCCTGACATGATAAAACTTCCCCTTAAACTGTAAATCAAAGTAAACCCTTTCCTCCCATAAACTGCTTCTGGTAACTTATCCAGTAATGAGAAAGTAATGTCTATATTTCTATATATTAGACACATAGATTCCAGGGCCCTAATCCC
Organism: Zapus hudsonius; assembly: GCA_004024765.1. NCBI lineage: Eukaryota > Metazoa > Chordata > Mammalia > Rodentia > Dipodidae > Zapus > Zapus hudsonius. Next base: position 56,899 of record PVHP010004285.1, read on the forward strand.
TAAACTAAAAGACTCTCTAAGCTAAAACTGGCTCTAGAAATTTGTATTGAATAGGTTTTCATATCCTCTTTTAAAAAATATTTTATTTATTTATATATTTGCAAGGAGAGAGACAGAGACAGAGACAGAGACAGAGAGAGAATGGGCATCAAGGCCGCTAGCCACTACAAATGAAACCCAGATACATGCACCACTTTGTATGTCTGTCTTTATGTGGGTACTGGGAATTGAACCCGAGTTGTTAAGCTTTGCAGGAACCAGCCTGATTCTCATATCCTTATTGAGAGAGAACTTCTGGCAATCTGTAGTGATGGGAAAGGAAGGAATAGCCCATAGCTAGTCTGTTTCTCTTGCTTCATTTGCTAGCCCTTACAGACCCTTAGCTCTGGTATACCACAGAACCTGGAGAAGATGAGGGTTACTTTTCTCCAAACCAAGTTCACCACAACTGCTCGTCCACCGAGCTTTCATTCCTTTCTCTCCCCATAGAGTTGATTTTCATATCCCGAGTCCAAAGCCTCTCTCATTCTAATCTCAAGCAGAGTCCTGTAGATTATTTAGGTTCAGAGGTTTATGGGATGTGTGGAGCCTTCAGCAAGTTAATCCCGGAGCTCAGTGTCCTCATTTTCACAATGAGCATATAATAACTCCCTCACAATGATGTAACCACACATTGAGTAGAAGCCCAGTAACGAATGGCTGTTAATAGGCATACCATTGCACAAACTGTACTTTCAAAACTAGGATGCTGGGGTCAATGCTTTATTATAAACTATGTCCTCACAAACAAGTTTTCCTGCTCTGGGAAATCCTTGATTCTTTGGATCACTGGATCACCTTCTCCTGTGAATCTTTAGCACAGAGAGCCAGATAAGTGTGTGACTCTCTTTCCAAGCTCATATCTAGTAGCATGTTGAGCCTTTAAGCACTTAAGTTAATACCCATAAATAGAAAAGTACTTCGTAGGGCTGGAGAGATGGTTCAGTGGTTAAAGTGCTTGCTTGCAAAGGCTGACAGCCTAGGTTTGATTCACCAGTTCCCATGTAAAGCCAGATGCACAAAGTGACCCATGCATCTGGAGTTTTGTTTGCAGTGCCCATATTCCCCCTTGAAATATATAAATAAATAAATTTATAAAAAAATAAGTACTTTGTATTTTAAAGTGTTTATAAGTAGGCATGGCCCAAATTAGAAGAAGCTACCAAAGATGTTGTATGAGTATTGTTATTGTAGAATGACCCTCACAGGCTCATGTGTTTGAATACTTGGTCCCCAGCTGGTGATGTTTTTTGGGAAGATTATACACCACTTAGGAGACGTATCCATACTGGAGGAAGTGGCCCACTGGAGGCAGACATTAAGGTTCTGTGGCCATGCTCCACTTGCTGTTTGTCCTCTGCTTTCTGACAGTGAACACATTGTGAGCAGCTCTATTCCAACTTTGGCCCACCATGCATTCCCCATCATGATGGACTCTACCTTCTGGAACTGAAAGCCACAATAAACTCTTTTTTTCCCCCTAACTTGCCTCTGCATTCATTGACAGCAATGAGAAAGAAACGGATACAGTGACAGTGTAAGAAACAGACATAGAGTATGAGGAGGAGCATATTTACAGTGCGTTTCCAATGTTCATCCACAAACCTTAAGAATATGTGCATTGTTGACTAAGAAGTTCCATTTCTGAGCTGGAGGGATGGCTCAGCGGTTAAGGCACTTGCCTCCAGTGCCTAAGGCTCCAGGTTCAATTCCCCAGGACCCACATATGCCAGACCCACAAGGTGGTGGCCCTGGTGCTCTCTCCCTCTCTCTCTCTCTCTCTCTCTCTCTCTCTCTCTCTCTCTCTCTCTCTCCTCTCTCTCTCTCTCTCTCTCTCTCTCTCTCTCTCTCTCTATATATATATATATATATATATATATATATATATATATATATATATATATATATATATACCTGTATCTCTCTGTTTGAAAATGAATAAATAAAATATTAAAAAAAAAGAAGTTCCATTTCTGAGACTTTACTTTAAATAATGAAAATCAACATAATCAGATTTAGTGACGGTTCCATTTCTAGCACTCAAAAATTAGGTGCAAACTTCATCTGCAACAGTTGAGGCCTAGGTAAATAGCATGTGGTGAAGTCATGATTGAATATCATTCAGTTATCAAAAATAATATGTTAGGGGCTAGGAATTATAGATAACTTTTTCCTTGCCTTGCTTTGCTTGTTTTATATTTTTATGTTAATGCTTTTATAATAATAAAGTGAACATTTTAATTTAAAAAATAAACCTTACATACTTGTATTTTTGGAGTAAAATGAAAGGGAGCTAAGGCCTTAATTCCTCAGGCCAGAGGCACTCGGAACTCTCAAACTTCTAGACACCTGGCTCACCTCTGTAGGCCCAACGCATCCCCTTTCTCCATTGCCCTGGGCAATGTAATGCCTAACCTGAGCTGGAAGGCTGTTGTCATAGTCACAGGTCTAATTTGTGTGACTCCATCAGCTGATGTGAAAAGGTCTAAAGTTTAATCTAGGTTGCAGGAAGTTGCAGGGACAGTGCCTGTCATGGTTGTTCCTCACTTCTCCAACCCTCCTCTTTTCTAGAACATTCATCTGCCTACCAGTTGCCAATACCACAGTGATTGAGGGAAGAGGCCACCCTGTGTCATCCATCGACACTTGCAAACAACAGTGGTCTGAACTTGGCCAGGAGAGGTCAAGAGTCATTCCTATGTCACTGAGGTAGCTCTGTGATTCATCCTCTTGTCTCCTGAAAAGGTTCTTGCAGCGGAAGCATCTAGCTCTGATTTCTGTAATGCTGACCAGCCTAGGCTATAAAGTTATCAGCCTAAGTCATAAACCAGATACTAGCCTGGAGGACAGCTGTTCAGCAACTGAGATTAGATAAAATGAGCAGTCTCCAGGATGGTGGGGCTTTATTAAAACCCAGTATCTCCCTGACTACCTACCCTTCTCTCCTACAGTATCCTTCTTCCCTTCCCTTTGCAAATGAGTAGTCTGGTCAAGTTTATAAGGAAAGGGAGAGTTTGGAATGAGTCTGCTCTAACTTCTTGTCCAGTAAAGAAAAGAGGGGAGAAAAAAAGGCATCTGGCTTGCTTAGAATAAATTGAGATACAACAAGGCTGGTTTGCAATGGCTGATGGGTGGAATAAATGGAGCCAGCAGGCATGTGCACATTCCTAGACAGTGTGAGTACACACCTGGTGTGTGCTGGGGAAAGGTATGGCTGCAGGCTTCACTAGTCACAAACACAGTGTGGAGCTTCTGCCTGCTTTTCTGTGAATAGGGATAGGACAGAGGAGAGTAACCTCTCACCTTCCCAGCTGTTGCCTGTCTGCACATGAACCTCTGATGTCTCTGCTGTGTCCTCCAGCCTTGTGGGTAGCTGAGACAGATGTGGTCTCTGAAGGATGTTCTCTACTCAGCAAAGGTTTGGGGAGCCATGGGAATAGGCTGGAGAGGACTGAATGGGGAGACTCTGTGTCTATAAGAAACCAAACCTTTCAGGATGCAAAGCCTCTCCTTTAAAAGGTAACCATGCACACTGAACCTAGAACACAGAGGCCCAGGCCCTGTCCTGGCGTAAGGGTGAAAGCACCCATCCAAGGAGAATTGAATTCCTCCTTCTTTGCTGCTCTTTCTGCCTCGTTGGTGCTTTACTCTCCCATGTTTCTGTAAGGCTCACACCTGTTCCACAAGGAAAGGGTCTGTGGCCCCTAAGCAGAAGCTTCTGAAAATCACGAGGGCTAGTCAAGGCTTTCAATAATCAAATTTCCTTGTAGCTACCAATAGAATCTGAAATTTAACAGATTGTTCTGGCATAAATAAATAAACAACTGTTTATTTCATAGCCTTCAGCCCCTACTTTCTGGATCCCTGCCCCTTAAGAGCCTAGCATCAAAAGCAACATCTTTGTTCAGAAGTTAGTGGGGAGAAGGGGAAGTTGCATGCTCCAGGTACTTGGTATTCAAACATTCTTTTTTTTTTTTTAAATATTTATTTATTCATTTTCAAGCAGAGAGATACACAGAGAGAGAGAGAGAGAGAGAGAGAGAGAGAGAGAGAGAGAGAGAGAGAGAGAGCGCACCAGAGCCACCACCTTGTGGGTCTGGCTTATGTGGGTCCTGGGGAATTGAACCCGGGGCCTTAGGCACTGGAGGAAAGTGCCCCAACCTCTGAGCCATCTCTCCAGCCCATCAAACATTCTTAATAATTAACAGTGATGTAATTAATTGCCAAGGTATCTTCATTATTATAGTTGTTGTTATTTTGCTGTCCTGGGTATTGAATCCCTGGACCTGTGCATGCTAGGCAAGCATTCTACCACTGAACTGAATTCCCAGCACTCATAGTATCCCAAACACTAACCAAGTAGAAGATTATATGCTTTTGGCCCATGAGAAAATGTTTCTCCATCTATACCAATCAATGAGCTATGTCACAGGACTTGGCATCTGGCCCTGTGATCTTCTGGGCAGCCATTTAGAACGAGGCAGGATGTCCCTTTTGCTCCCCACCCTCTTCTGCCTCTTGTCTGGAGATACCAGAAGCCCTCCCACTTCCTGCCGTTTCCTCTGAGCTTGTGTTAAAGGCTCCCGTCTGACTCCTGCCCTAGGAGCTCAGGGATCAAGGCTGAAAACCCTAAGATGGTGTCCTTAAGGGCCTGAAGGACAAAGGTGAAGTATCAGTGTCCCTGCCAGGCTCCTCTCTGCCAGGCTCCTCTCTGCCAGCCTCCTGCAGGAGGCAGTGTAACAGCGCTGAGGGATGGGGTTTAAACTTGCTTAAATGAGTTGTGAAGTATTGCCCAACCTCTCAATTTCCTGGTCTGTAATTATCTGGGGATGACTTTATGTAACAGTTGAAGGGAGTAATAAATGAAAAACACACAGCACCGTGTCTGGCATGGAACAATAGCCAATAAATAACACAGTTTTATAACAAAGGATGACTGCAGTCGAGGTCATAAATTCTGTTGTGCAGAGGCTGTGTTAACCCAAAGGACAAACAGCTGCTGCGGAAAACAGAGAAATAGGTAAAAGACTTTGCTGGCATGGGTTTCTGAATGTGTCTGCCTTAACAGTTTCTAATGTATGCATGCACAAACATACATAGCTGAGACACATTATATGGGATGATTAGGCTCTAAGTGGACTTTGGAAAGAGAAAAGAGAATTGGTCTGGGGAAGTTACAATATTTTGGTAACACCAGCTTATGCTTGTATTCCATAAGCATCAAGTCAAAGGATCTTTGACTTCTCCTAAGTAAGTCAGCGTTGTCCAAAAATTATATTAATGTAAGACACGTGTATTGTTTGAAACTTTCCAGTGGATGCTTTAGAGTGAAGCAGGCTTAGGGAGATGGTTCAATGAGCAAGAATGCTTGCTGTGCCCATACAAGAGTCTGACTCTTCCTGTTGATTCCCCAGCATTCAGTAAAGAGCTGACCATGGCCATGCAGATTTGTGACCTCAGTTCTTACTAGAGCTGAGACTAGAAAATTGCTGCTGCTCACCGGTCAGCTAGTCTGAGCAAACATGGCAATGCCCGCCCCATTCAGGGAGAGACACTATCTCAAGGAACCAGGTGGATGAGCAGTAGAGGAGGACACCTGACATTCTCTCTGGTCTCTGCCACATGCAAGGGGCTCACACACCTGTACACACACACACACACACACACACACACACACACACACACACAGAGGAAGCATGCATACCACCCACTTAAAACTATACACACAAAAGAGTAAAAGCACTAAAACTTACTTAATGTTCTGAATATTTTTAATAATTTATTTGAGAGAGAGAGAATGAATATAAGCATGCCAGGGCCTCCTGCAACTGAAAACAAACTCCAGGTACATGTGCCACTTTGTGCATCTGGCTTTATGTGGGACTGGAAATTGAACTCTAGCCATCAGGCTTTGCATGCAAATGCCTTTAACTATGGAGCCATTTCTCCAGCCCCTGAATTTTTTTTTTTTCGAGGTAGGGTTTCACTCTAGCCCAGGCTGACCTGGAATTCACTATGTAGTCTCAGGGTGGCCTTGAACTCATGGTGATCCTCCTACCTCTGCCTCCCAAGTGCTGGGAGTAAAGGCATACGCCACCATGCCCTGCTTTTTTTTTTTTTTTTTTGTTCAGCCCCTGAATTTTTTTTCCATTTTTTATTGTCCATAATGAGTTACATTATTTAATGGGATAGCAATAAGTTTTTATCCCCAGTTCCCCAATGCTCCTCTTCCCCCCAATCAGCTGGATATCCTCCTCCGTGGGTCATCTGGATCAGTCCTTGGCAGCCCCTGAATATTTTTGTCTCAACATGTAATTAACATTTTTGAAATTGAGAACTTTCTATTCTTTTGCTCATATGAAGTCCTCAAAATTCAGTGTGTGTTTTGTACTTGTGTCTTGACTTAGGCTTACCTCATTCCAAACACTGCTGATGAAGACAGGAGCAAGTAATTCCCATGCGCTGACCCTGTTCACTCCATGACACTTGGAGTTATGACACTTTTATGATGTTGTGATACTCCTGGATAAGGATTCCATGTGCACACCCAGCCACACATCAGTATGTTCTGACCCACCGGTGTGTCATGACTCACCTTGATGTGAGAAACTCAGGTCTAAGACTGCAATGCAATTTACTTTGTGTGTGTGGTTTGAGGAAGGGAGGGAGGAGTCGGAGTTGGGGAAAACGTTTTATTGCAATTTGAGTAAACATCATTCTCGTCAGCCAAGTGCATATCCTTGGGCAACACTTCCTTCCCACCAAGAATGAACAAGTGGCCTCAAGAACATGCATGTCCAAGCTATTGCTGTCAGTGGCTGAAACCACGAGAAATGAGCAGCTAGAGACTAAGCTGTGTAGTTAGCTTTGCCCCTGGTGCTCTGTAAAACCCATAAGGGACGTGATTGATAGCTGCTCCCAGAATGGAATGGGATTCTTGTGGCCTAATAAAAGGAGCTGGAAAGAGCAGCTTTCCCAGCTAGAACATGTGGCTTATTGGCCTCTGCAGGTACATAGGGCTTTGTGTGGGAAATGAGCTCAGCAGCAAAGAAGACCATCTCCATGAATGGGAGGACCTTGGAAGGAGGAGAAGGTGGTTACAACTACATTTGATATCCAGTCTGCATGGCTGGTATTGGGTCCTGATGACTCAGAGCAAAGGTTATTATCATTAACATGGGCATGTGTACCAGTTACTTTCTCATTGACCAGGGGTTGGAGATATGACTCAGTGGTTAAAGGCACTTGCTTACAAGACCTGATGGTCTGGGTTCAATTCCTCAGTACCCAGGAAAAGCCAGATGTGGTATGCCCATTGCCCACCCTTCTCTCCCATTTTCTCTCTCTCTCTCTCTCTCTCTCTCTCTCTCTCTCTCTCTCTGCTTGCAAATAAATAAAATGATGGAAGGATTTCTTCTTTAAATTTCCATTGTTGTTATTGTTTTCAAAGTAGGGTTTCACTGTAGCCCAGGCTGACCTGCACTCACTTTGTAGTCCCAGGCTGGTCTTGAACTCACAGCAATCCTCTTACCTGTCTCCTGAGTTCTGGGATTAAAGGCATGAGCCTCTACACCTCAAAAATTTTTAATTAACTTATTTGCAATCAGAGAGGGGGGGGCACACCAGGGCCTCTAGCTGCTGCAAATAAACTCCAGATGTGTGTATCACTTCCTGCATCTGGCTTTATGTGGGTGCTGGGGAATCGAAACTGGGCCATTAGGCTTTGTAAGCAAGCAGCTTAACCACTGAGCCATCTCTCCAGCACAAAGAGGATTTCTTTTTGGCTTACAGTTTCCAGGGGAAGTTTCACTATGGCAGCAAATCATGGCAAGAGCCAGCATAAAAGAAATAGAGAGAGAGGTCAAGAAGTAGGGCCTCAAGGCCCACCCCAACGATACACTTCCTCCTCCAGCAAGGCTCCACTTCCTAAAGAGTCCACAACCTTCCTGAACAGTGTCACAGCTGGGGATCAAGTGTTCAAATACATGAAGTTATGGGGACATTTTACATTCAAACCACCACAGGACTCATGTTCTTAAGTGTGTGGGTGCACACGTGTGTGTATGCATGTGGAGGCTAGGGGTTGCTGATGGATATCTTCCTTAATTGCTCTCCATATTATTGTTTTTGTTTGTTTGTTGTTTGATACAGTATCTGTCACTGATTTGTCCAGACAAACTAGCCAGCAAGCCTTGAGGATCCTTTGGTCTCCACTTCTGCAGCACTGGGATTACAGGTACATCTAGGTTTTACATGGGTTCTGGAGATCCAAACACAGGCCCTCATATCTGTGCAACAAGCACTTGACTGAATGAGCCATATATCCCCTGCCCCAAGCAAGAGTTATTTTCAAAAGACCAAATGACAGTTTCCAAGAGATACACACCACATAAAAACACGTGAGGTATAAGGCAGTTGTGGACTGGATGACATTTATTTACAGAGATGTGCTGAGCTCTGGACTTAAACTATTCAAGCTCAAAGTCTGACCCTGAAAGTCTTCCAACCATCAACCATGTGCTTTAACCACATTCCTTGGCCTCTTCTTCCAAGAAGAGCCTTTCACATTCTGAAAAGCAATAATACCTTCTACCTGGGATTGCTGTGAGATTAGATGAGGTGCTACACACATAATGTTCTCCACCATGATAACCTAGAAGGTTTTCCACAAGGATCTGGCCCAAGGACCTTCGATTGCTGTCTTGGAAGGTGTACTTTGAGTGTCATTAGCTTTTTGAAATATCAGATAACCAACTTGAGGGTGGGTATGGAATTCCAATGGCCAATTATGAGCGCCTGTTGAGAGAGGGCGAGGGAACTTCGCCCCTTCCTGTCCAGGTCTCAGTGGAGGGCAAACTTCAGCATGAGCACTGCCATGTGGGAGGCTAAAGGCCAGGCCTCGAGTCCTCACTTCATGCCATCTCCACCTCTGCCCTGCTATTCAGATAATTTTGGAGAGAGATATCCTGCCTCCTTTCTTTCTGACCCACCATTGCTGAGTTGACATGAAGACACAGCCTCCAGCTCTGGGACTTTGCTTCTCTTTGCTCTTGGGATATATTGCCTGATTGGGAATCAGCATTTAAAATAGCTCAGCATAGAAAACAATAGCTCAGCAGCGTTTCCACACTCAACGTGTCCGAGCTTCTGCACACATCTTGTGTTTTCCTTTTTATTTTCTTCCTACCTTTTGTCTTGTTCTGTTTTGCAATCCTGGGAATTGAACCCTGGGCCTGTGTACACCAGGCAACCAGAACTTCCTCCACAACCCATGCTCTCCTCTCCTCATACCCACCTCCTATAGTTGCTCTCATCTGCAATGTTTGTGAGAAGCGTTGCTGTGTGGTTGTTCCATAATTGGAATTCAATAAAATCTTCCTTTTTTTTTTTTTGAGGCAGGGTCTCAATCTAGCCCAGGCTGACCTAGAACTCACTCTGGAGTCCCAGGCTGGCCTCGAACTCTTATCTCTTACCTCAGCCTCCTAAATTCTAGGATTAAAGGCATAAACTACAACACCTGGCAGAGTAGTGTTTCTTTAATGTGTGTGTAAACCAGGCGCCTTTTGCCGCTGCAAAAGGTTGCCAGTCTCTTGGGCCACTTTTTCATATGGCTTACATGACTTAAGAATTGAGCTCAAGCTGGAGGCCTTTGCAAGAAAGTGCGCTTATAACTGCTAAACCATCTCCCCAGTCCCCCCCAAAATATTCTAAAGCAAAGAATCTAGAAGCTTAAGATGAATCTTCTAGATTCTGAAAGAAAAGGTTTTTAGTACCAGGAGAAATTTCATATTCCTTCACAAAGACTTCGCTGGGTTCAGGGATGTGTTGAATCCTGAAATATACTTTAAAATATTTTTCCTTTCCTCCTTTTCCTCCCTCCCTCCCTCCCTCCCTCCCTCCCTCCCTCTCTCCCTCCCTTGCTTTTGTGGGCCTGGGGAATTGAAAAACATTTAAATAACATTTGGTGCCCTGCTGGCTTCACCCCCCTTTTTCTGCAACAATTCTGCTTCTTTATTTTATTTTTATTGTTTTAATTATATATCTATGTTAAAACAGGTTATACTCTTTTATCCTTCACCTTGGCTTCCATTACCCTGGGGCCTTCTTCAGTGGGGTTATGATTTTCACTGTGGTGTCATGGAGGCCTGAGTCAGTCCCTATGGAGTAGGGGTGGGAGAGAGGGGGAAGGATGGTGCCTCACAATATTCCTACCCACTCTGCAGCTTTTACAATCTTTCCATTCCCTCTTCCACAATGTTCTGTGAACCATGGCAGGCTTGTTGGCAGTCTGATTCAGTGTTGATTTGTCTGTAGCCTCTGGACTTCTGCTTTGATAGGTTTTGATTGATCACTGTGTCTGTCATGATACCCTGGAGCTGGTTGTCAGACTGGCAGTAAGAGCAGTATTCATGTTGCAGCTTCCTCTGCAATTTCTCCTGGGCCCTGGCAGATGTGGTAGAGGTGGCATGTGGTGGTGGGCAATTGGCTATCTTCTTGTATCAGTGGATCTTGGCTCTCCTCCATTTTCTCTACCATCTGTAACATAAAACTGATTCTCCAACCAAGACTGAGAACAGCTTGAGCTAAAGGGGGTATGCAAAGTTGAGACATATTTGGTGTCCCAGCCTGCTCTTCTCCAGAGAGCAGTGGGGACTTCTCTCTGAACTGTTCCTGTCATAACACTTTGGTCTGGAGAGATGGCTCAGTGGTTAAAGTCACTTGCTTGCAACTCTGCTTCTTAAAGAGGGAGCATAAGGGACATTGGTGTCAGTCATTGAGATTCAAAAAATAGCCCAAGGTTTTTGTTGTTTTTTTATAAAATATGCTTTCCCACCCACCCTACATACCCCTATATCCAGCATCACCTATGGGATCTCCAGGAGATGACATGACCTATCTGACCGTCTACCTTCTCACCTGGACACGTTGCAACCACCATCCAGCTGATAATAAGCATCAAGTAAAGTGTCAATCTTAGGGCCAGGACTCCCATTACCCCACTGAGGGCTTGATGCTGAAGGTATCATCTCCATGCACACCTCACAGGTATGAAGAGGTAACTTGAAGCAGTTATAAACTGGAAAGAGCTGTATAAACACACTGTCTTTCTCTGCTTTCCAACCCTGGGAAACCTGGTTTCTGTTGAGAAGAGCTTCTAGCTCCTATCCTAACAAGTACCTTGCTGTTTCCAGGCTGTTACAAGACTGGAATGTTAGCCTCTGGTATTCTAGAACTGTGGTGTATTGAAGTTGTGGTTCCTTTGTTCCCTAGCAAAGGGAGTCTACACTACCCAATCACAGCAGTATCTGGAAGAGTATGTCTGAACTGACTGTTGGTCCAGTAGCTCATACCTTGAGAACTTCACTGTGAATGTCATGAATATTAAAGGTATGCAACTTTTGGGGGCTATTGGATGAGTAAGTCAAAGGTTTTGTTTGTTTGGTTGGTTGGTTGGCTTGTTAGTTTTTGTGTGTGTTTGTGTGAGTACAGGTGCATGTGTGCATACATGTGGAAGCCAGAGGACAACTTTTGGGTCTGTCCTCAGCAACATAATCCTTCCACCTTGTTTGAGAGAGGGTCTCTAATTGTTAATTGGCCTGGAGCTCACCAATTAAGCTAGACTGAGTGGCCACTGATTCCCAGTGATCCTCTTGTCTCTGCCTTCCCAGTGCTGGGATTATAAGAACATGCTACCATTCCTGGCTTTTTTTTTTTTTGACATGAGTTCCAGGATCAATCTCAGGCCCTCATGCTTGCAAGGCAAGTCCTTTATCAACTGACCTATATCTCTTCAACTCACCTCCCACCCTCCTTTTAAATTACCAGATTCTAAGTGTATGTGGTGGTGGGTGGGAAGAGAAGAACAAAGTGTGTGGCCAAGAAGCCATGTCTAACACGTGATTTTTAAAGAGAGATGCCATAGGAGATGGTGGTTTATCAGGAAATGAGTCCTGCTGGAGCACTGGGACCTGGGGCCTGGGTTTACCATCCTCCACAAGTCAGGGGACCCACACTCATATCTTCTTGGATTGTCTAGTTCTCATGCTGCCTGTCGTTGAGTTATATTTACATAAAGGTGACAGGAGTTGTCCTCATCTGGTAACAAAGCCTTTACTCTGGGACTTGGCCAGATGTCCAGTCATTCCTTACATGTAATGAGTTCAACTCTGTGTCAAGTTGTCCTCCCACCTATGGGATCAACATAATCAAGACACCAGAATCTCTATCAACATTTCAGTAGCTGAGAATATTGAAGCAAGAATGCTCTCTGTAGGGCCCCAGGCCCCTCCCCCAGAGCATGGGCACCCATACATATCACTTGGCATTGTTAGAAATGAAAATTCTTGAGTGACAACTCAATCCTACTAATCCAAAAACTCTGGCAAGGGCCCCTGAACACTGTAGTAACAGGCCCTTTGCGGGGTGGGTTATGACACTAAGCAGAGTTTGCAAACCATTGGCTGGGCATATCGAGCTCCCAGGCAAGGGTGGTGTCAGTAGGCGTTCAGTCAGTGGGTTGCCACTCAGCACCACTTGGCACTGGTCCACTCAGGTAGTACTCATGCTTCCAGTTCTCATGGAGCTAATTTTTTTTCAGTATGTCTTTTTAAAAAAATATTTTATTTATTCATTTTCAAGGAGAGAGAGAGAGAGCACACCAGGGCCACCACCTTGTGGGTCTGGCTCATGTGGGTCCTGGGGAATTGAACCTGGGGCGTTAGGCACTGGAGGCAAGTGCCTTACCCACTGAGCCATCTCTCCAGCCCTTCAGTATGTCTTAGAAGCTCATTTCTTTATAGTATTAAGGAAGAACTGGAGCTCTTTAGCAAGAGGTGGCCTTTGAGAGTCAATAAGTCAGTGCACAAGGCCGAGATAAGAGTATGACTTGAAAGACTTCTATGTTAATGTGCTAATCACTCCACACAGGAATCAGTAGGAAATGGCATTGCCTTCCAACTTTGATACTGAACAATTGACCAAACACAATAAGAAGGGGCCTAAGGTAGCATTTCTAGGAATTTTCACGGGCCTGGTACATAGAAAGCACTCAAGCATCATAAATAAGTCTCCCAATGGCATTGTCTTTGAGGCACAAAGACATGTTCGTAGGCATCATGGCCTTACCTCATGGATGGGTTGACTACTACCTGGCTGTGTGGTATGCATGACTTCTACCTGAAAAGAATGCATCCATTTCTCCTGTGAAGTAGAGTTGCACCCAGTTCTCAGGACCTCTTTCATCTCAACCCATCCTTCCTGATAAGTGATGATGCCTTGCAGGCTTAATGATCTGGGACTAAAAGATGGTGACCAGTAACTTCCCTGTGGACAGAGGGAGGAGGATGGGCTGAGCCATTAGGTAATGTTTCTTCTGGTGCATTGCTAGGGATGGGTGGTTCAGACTGGGCCCATGATTGTGCATCCTCTCCGTCCAAACTTTAGGCCAATTTGGCTCATTAAGTTGTCTAGGAAACATCCTGAGAGGCCATTGGCTTTCCTATATGGCTCATCTCCAAATGCAGATGTCTACTTAATCCAAATCTTAAACCAATTCAAGTGGCTTCTCTATTTTCCCTCACCCTAAACCTAAGGAGCAATTTTTCTGTCTTATTATCTAGGTCTTTCCCCTACCTATCTTATATCCAACGATTATAAACACAGGTGCAAAGCTCTGCCCATGCCTACCCCTTCCCTTGAAGTCTGGGCTTTTGTAAAAGTTATATACTAGTAAATCTTAGCTCTTAGAGCTGATGGCTGCCTTTTTTTTTCCCTCTTAAGTCCGTTGCCTAACAATCTCGTTTTAACCTTTTGCCAAATTCTATACTTCTGTCAGAGGTGACTATGAGTGTTTGAACAGGTAACTTCTACCTTTGCCTCTTTATTGCGACAGGTCCAAAGGTTCCAGCGGGGCTGGCAGGACACTCTCAAGACAGGACCCAGAGGCTTCAAGTGTGGCCAACCCTGGAGTTGTGGTGAAGGCAGGGGCAGCTGAATGTGGTGGTGAATGAAGCACAGCCAGCTGCGTCAGAAACAATTCTCTGGCTGCAGCTGATTGTGCCCACAAGGTAAGCTGCCTTCCTTCTCTGTGCTGTATGAATATGAGATAGTAGCAATCTGGTGGTATAAGCAAAGACAATGGGCTGTGTATTTATTCTCGTTTTGCCTAAGGGTCTTCTATAACATAAAATTACCTTTGGCAGAGTGATAATATTGACTGACTTGTGGGGGAGGCCAAGAAAAAAAACATCAATTGGCAAATGGGTGGAAACATAATGAGCCACCTGAATGCGGAAAGGAAAAAAAAGAATGGAAGAGAATGTTAATTTTGCTAAAGCAGGCTTAAAACCTTTAACAGTGAAAGATAAAGCCAAGATGTGGGTTTCCTTCATCTTCCACTCAGAAATTCTTAGAAGGGTTACTCACTAATTGGTGATGGCAGAGATTCCCACCAGATGGAGAAGAAAGGAAGGAAACCTAACAGAGATTCTGTTGAGAGCTGGACACTGTTCTTATGCTCTTATTGGCTTGCTATAAGGTAAGGTGGTATTGTTCCCATTTCATGGAAGAAGAGTTTGTCTCAGAGTGTGGCCTGGGCTACACAGCTAGCAGATGGCAGGGCCAGGATTTTTTTTTTTTAAGTGCACAGTTGTTTTGTAATGTCAAAAATCCTTTCTTTCTTGGAAATCTTGAGTGTCACTACTGTACCCATAGATCAAATAGGAAAAGAATCCTGATGAGATGCAGGGATGACCCAGACTGTACTGAACTTGAACATTTGGACAGAGGAATTAGTGATGATGATGAGAATGATGATATAAATTATATTAAAATTATAATATAAATTATATTAATTAAATATTCTTTTGAACCTCTGTTGGGATAGGAAGATGACTCTTAGTGATGAGCCCCTCTAGTGGGGAAATAGGAAGCAAAACCCAAGCATACCTCCAGCCTTGAGACGACCCAGGAGATGGGTCCCCAGCAGCACCTGTATTCTTCTCTCTCACACTCACACAGGTCTCTTGAGATCAAGGGATCCGATCATCTTGTTGTTTTCTTTTTTCTTTATATTTTCTTTATTCATTTTCAAGCAGAGAGAGAGAGAGAGAGAGAGAGAGAGAGAGAGAGAGAGAGAGAGAGAGAGAGAGCACGTACCAGGGCCACCACCTTGTGGGTCTGGCTTATGTGGGTCCTGGGGAATTACACTGGGGCCTTAGGCACTGGAGGCAAGTGCCTTAACCCTGAGCCATTTCTCCAGCTCCGTCTTGTTG